>JAAGAY010146485.1:156618-201314 GCA_011801015.1 Ardeotis arabs
GAGGGGCTGGCAGCCGGCCTTGCTCCGCCGCTGTCGTTTGTGAGCAAAAGCAGGCGGCAAAGTGCAGGAGAACTTCTCGCTCCTGTGGTACCTGGAAGCGGCCACTGCTGATGGCCGCCAGACAGCCCTCCGGTACCCCCTTCCCTGAGACGGCTGCAGCGAGATGGCGGCGGGTTGGCCGGCGCTCAGTCTGCCCCGCCGGGCCGTCGGAACTGCCGTAGCGCTGCTCTGCCTGCATTCGTGTGGGAGCCGTGTAGGCAAAGAAAAGAAATGTCTAATGCCTGAAATAGAGGGCATTCCAGTTGTAGTCCACGAGGTTGGTAATAAGATGGCTTCACTGAGGTGGATTTATAAAAACAGATCTGCACATAGTATGCATGTCACGTGAGATGCATCCGGTGTTTCAAGCTGATGAGGTTAAGTTAGTGGTTGACTGCATCTTCCAAAAAATCAAGGAAAACAACTGAAGTAGTCCAGTTTCCATCACTTGTCTATGAGCCTACTAATGAGTAGCAATGTGGATTACTTCTGTCTGCCCTCCTTCGCTTCTTGGCTTTCTCAACTGTACCTTCCACTTCTTCCTCCAAATTAGTCGTGCTTTTATTGAATATATGCTGTTCTGTTGGACTTTTTTCTGCAGGATCACTGGGTTTTTAAAATTAGAATACTCAATGAATGTTGCAACTGCATTTAGATAAATTCACTCTATTTATTAGTTCTATGTTAATTCATGACAATAAACCAGCTATCATAAGGTGTATGTTTTCTTACTCATGTTTTTTGAGTGTTCTGAGAAAGACAGAAACTTTAAAAAATTTCTTAGTTTTTGGTAAGGAGGAGGTTACTGTATTATTTTGAAGCTTTTTTTTTGGTAATATATCCCTATAAATATTCAATTTGGAAGTAAATTGCATTGGGGCAGGTGGAAATCATGAGAGTAGGAGGTCAAAATTTTGTTATTTTAAGGAATTATGCTTTAACTGCAAGTCATCTGTCCTTTCACTGTGTGTCAAAAATGGGCAAGAATAATTAAACAGTCAGGTAAATGGCTGACAACTTCCCGTGTGAGACGTTATGTCGGATAGAAGACAGAAGAACGGCTGGAGCTGTTGGTCCTCTGTCTTAGAACCGTTATTACAGATGAGGTGAAGTGAATGCAGCAGCAACATCCACTCCCTTCCAATTCACCTTCTCCCTTGCCCTCACAGACTGGTCTCCTCTGTCCGCTTTAAGACCCTGATAGGTATTTCAGCATCTGCTTGGCAAAGCAGTAACAGCAGGTAGAGCTAGACTTCTATAAGGGGTTGCTCCTGCTCTTCTTTTTTTATGCTCTTTGCAAAATGGCTTCTACATGGGTCAGTTTCTCTGAGATGCAAGGAAGACTCATAGAATCGTAGAACAGTTTGGAAGGGACCTTTAAAGGCCATCTAGTCCAACCACCCTGCAAGGAGTAGCGACATCTCCAACGAGATCAGCCCTGTACAACCTGGCCTTGAATGTTTCCAGGTATGGGGCATCAACAACCTCTTTGGGCAACCTGTGCCAGTGTTCCACCACCCTCCTTGTAAAAAGAGTGTGTTTTGTGGTGAAAATAGGAATTCCACAATTTGCTTGATGTTTATTAGTTGTAAGAAAATTATTTTGCTTTTATCTTAACTCTGTAATATTCCACTCTACTTCTTTCAAACCCCACATACTCATATGTGTGTTTGTTATAAGTGAGGTAGAACGTACACAGCTGCACAGGGGAGTTAGCCAGTGTAGTGGCATCATCTCAGATGTGGTTAGTACACGTAAGGAACCATTTTGCACTCAGGACTTTCCAGTTCCAATCGCACACAAAAAGAATCTCCACCGGAAATCAAGGAGCACCTGCTCTCTAGTTTCTTCTAGCATTCTGAAGAAAACTGCTTCTTTGCCACTCCTGAAATTTCCATCTCTGTATTCAGTGTTTGGTTTGATACTAACTGCTCTACTAGCTTTCTTCCTTTTGTCCATACTAAGTGTAACAGTATGGTGAAGGGTATGTCTCAAACTCCTTTAAGACTCCTTCAAGCCTGATCAGAAACCACATGTTCTTCAAAGTGAGTTAGACTGTGAAAATAAATAATGTTTCTGTGCTAATGTGACTTTGAAATGTCTTTGCTTTTTCTGCGGCATTCTCAGTGTGAGGTGTTTGAACATGGGAGTTTAAGATGAGTGCTGCTGCACAGATCTGAAGTCATTTTGCCTGGAGTTAATTTGTGAAATGCTTTCATTGAAGCACTTGGACTCTCCGTGAAGGTTCTTTTGCATAAGCAGCAAACTAGCATCTGCATCTCATCCACAGGCAAAGTTCTGCTAACCCCCTTCAGGTGTGAGAACCTCTGCAGCTCCCACCGCCAGCGATGTTTATGGTACGAGTAAGGGAGGAAGGGCCATCAGATTATACACGTGTGTGTCTCTTTCAAAAGTTTGGCAAAGAGTATTTCACCTTGCAGGGGGAGAAGTGTAAGTAGGTTGTGTGAATAAGCAGCTCGTTGTTCTTGGATGTGACAGCACAGGAAATTACTGGCAACTCCTATGTACTCAGAAGCTGAAAAGTGCTGCTTTATTGCATCCTTATTTAAAGGAAGTAAACATCTTGTGTTTACTAGGTGACAAATGTGAAAAAATTTAAGAACTGTTCTTCCGCCAAGTGCATTGGTAGAATTGAGAGAAGTAACTGTATGAAGATTCTGACGTCATGCTGCTATGATGTTGTTGTATACTTACCTGTGGAGGTGTTAACGTCCCTGCAGTATTTGCTTTGAGGGAGGTGGATCCCTGCTGAATCTGTAGAATAAAGAAATACACTTACTCACTTAGATTGTTTTTTCACGTATATAAGTAAGGCGATATTCCACATCATTAGCCCTACTGTTTCCTACCTGTCAACTAAAAGTGGGTAAACCTCTTATCAAGACA
This sequence comes from Ardeotis arabs, assembly GCA_011801015.1. Taxonomy (NCBI): domain Eukaryota; kingdom Metazoa; phylum Chordata; class Aves; order Otidiformes; family Otididae; genus Ardeotis; species Ardeotis arabs. The sequence goes on from JAAGAY010146485.1 coordinate 159,565, forward strand.
GTTTAGTGTTTCTGTTGGTTTTGTAGTCCCTGAAAAGTGTGACTTACCTCATGTTTGTGTACTAACTTGCCTGTGCATAGTGTGTACTGAGTGGCACACTATTCTTACTCTAATACTACATCTTTTGCAGACTTGTCCTTTTACCATGGAAGCCGAAGAAACAATGGAATGTATCCAGGAATTCCCTGAACACTATAAAGTTATTTTGGATAGACTGAATGAACAACGTGAGCAGGACCAGTTTACGGATATCACTCTGATTGTCGATGGTATGTACAAGCCTGAGAACCAGTTGGTACACAGAGAATTCTGAAAGCTGTGCTGGGAAGCCGTTGGGTTTGTCACAGATCAGCTGTCAAATTGGGCTGCTAACAAATTCTTGGTTCTGTAATGATGTGCGAGTTACTTGCAGAGTTTCATTTCAAATCATGGAGTGAACAGTGCCTCCAGCAGTGACTAATAATTTTCCTTCTGCTTTTCCAGACAAGGGGCTGAATATTTTCAGATAGCAGCCCACTTTGAAACTGCTGTGCTTTATTTAACAGGTTGTCTAATGATTTCCAAAACACTGTTAAAATATTTTTCCCTAACTCGAGTTGACTGTTTGCATGCAGAGAACTTGTACAAATATTGCGTTTTAAAAAAAACCAACCACCTTGAAATAAGATTTACTTCTTGCTTCTCTGGTATGTGTCTACTATATTAATATATAGTTAGAGTAGGAGCACTCACTTTTATTTTATTTGTGTTCTAAGGACATAAGTATTAGTTTAAAAGGATGATGACATAAGTTTTAGTTTAAAAGCGCTTATGATAATAAGTGCTTATTATCTCCTTAGAAAAGGTAGTATCTGATAAATCAGCTAATATTGCTTCTTATCCCAAACATATCTTAGAACCAATAAGGACTTCAAGGAAGATAGGCAGTGTCCGCTAGGACAGACTTAGCTAAAGGAATACCACCTGATCTTTAAAAGGGTAGCAAGAACTCACTTGAAGGAAAAGGGTCCTACACAGCCTGGATTAGAAAAAAAAGTAAGCAAATGAAGAAAAAAAAATTACTCTTTAGGAATTGTTATAGTTTCGCTGACAGCGCTTGCACAAAACTTATCCTGAGTATTTGTTCCTGCTCTGTTTTTACCAAATCCGTGTGTTGAGCTCAAAGCTGGTTTCCTGTGCAGCTGTGTAGTTCTCATCTATGTTGCTTCTCTTATCCCTGTCCCACGCAGCTTTATGAATGTTCATGCTTGTGCCAGGGAGAAGGCAACAAAGTGATGGGGAATACACAGTCTGGAAATCAGGAAGAACAGAGCAGAACTGCTTCTGTTCTGCAGCGGTGTTTATGCTGGCAGAAGTAGTGATAAAATATATCAGTCTGTAAAAGCGAAAAAACCCAAGGGTAAACCTAGATAAAACCTGACAGCTGAGCCCAAGACATACAGGAAAAAGTTTGCATAGGAATTTCCTGTAACTTAAATATCTGAAAAGAGAAACACTGGAGTGAGTGAGTCCTTCAGTTGATTGAGTTGCAGAGCCTTAGCAAGATCAGTGATGTCAGCAAGGGTCTGTGTGAGACAGGACAGGCTAGCTGCAGTGGTATCACGTTACAAGGACACATACTAAGTGACTATATGCTGCTGGATTAGATTTGTAGACTGGGTGGTCTGTCTTCTGCATCTGCACTTACTCTGCACTATAAGTGAGGAAGGTGTCATCCTAGACCAAAATTTCTATCTCTCTTTGCAGGTCATCATTTCAAAGCTCATAAGGCTGTTCTTGCTGCGTGTAGCCAGTTCTTCTACAAATTCTTTCAAGATTTCACTCAGGAGCCCTTGGTGGAGATTGAAGGTAATTTGGTTTGTGCAAATAAAAACCTTTGGAGTTATGTGCCCAAGCTGGAAACAAATGTAGTATCCTTGGTACGGGCTTACATACACACTTGGTCATATCACTTAGCTTTCTAGATCTCAGCTCTTGCGTTGTTCTGAGGCAGCTACCACCACTAGAAAAAAACTTCCCCTGAAGAAAAATTAAAAAGAAAAAGAACAATCTTGAATTTAACCTTTTGGAAGAGAAAGTGTGAGGTTCTGTGCATGGTGTTTTCCTTTTTTTTTATTTTTTTTTTCTTTCTTCCTCCCAATACCTGGCTAATGGAGGTCAGGCAGATGCTGTATGTCTTTAGGACTAGCAATGTGACATAAAATTTTTCCCTGACTACAGCCGTTCTGGTCAGATGAAAAAGGGTGCTAGTGATGACCAATGGCAGATGCCTTGGCTGGGATGCAAGAACAGGGTAGACATGGAGCAATACTTGCCTGGTAGGCAGGAAGCAAATTTCTAGAGCAATATTTCAGTCTCCAGTGCCTTGCCACTCAGAGATCTCTTGAGAGAGAGATTGTTTTTGTGTTTAAATCTATACTTTTTATTATTCAAACAACTTTTTGTCCATCGTATCCTTCCTTTTATCTTCGTCATGGCATAACTCTGTACTTCTTCCAGATTCATATGTTTCTAGAGTAGACTTTTTATTCCAACATGAGCCTTTTAAAGGTGTCATTGTTATGATACTGGCAGCTGCAATACTGTGGGCAAAATGATGACCTAGCAAGAGTGTAAGATTCATCAGATAGATGAGACTGAGGAACTGTTAAAAAGAAACTTGTTTTTCTTGCCTGTATACAGGAGTAAGTAACATGGCATTTCGTCACCTAATTGAGTTCACCTATACAGCAAAACTAATGGTCCAAGGTGAGGAAGAAGCAAATGATGTTTGGAAAGCAGCTGAGTATCTACAGATGTTAGAAGCGATCAAAGCACTTGAAATCAGGTAAGCACATAAGCCTCTTTTTCTTCCCATCACTGAAATGTAGAGTCACAAGAATCCTTTTGCGAGAGCTGGCTACTGTTTTGCAGTGCTGTTCCTTATTCTGGAACCTCCTAAACTTGTGTGGGACCATATACTCTTCTACAATAAGATACGGATCCAAATTACACAGGCTAAAAAATGAATGTCACATTCTTTGGGCTGGAACTTGATGACGAGTGACGTGGCTGGTAAATGTTGCAGGCATAGTAGGGCTGTGACTTTGTGGTAACTAACAGCAGATCTCTGTGCTATCTGACTGCCCACATGTGATTGATGGCTGGGCGTACGGTGACAATGTGTCTCAGGTAATTAGGCCACATTAACAAGCTTGTGCTGGTGTTTTGATTTCATGCATCTTTCTGCTATGTCTGAGAGAATAAGCAGTGATCTTAAAACTTCTTGCTGCAAAATTAACTTCTCAAACTTCTTGAATGAATTTCTCTGTTATAATCAGTTTTATATGGGATAATACTTAATCAAATGTTGCTGTGGCACCTTTTATCCAGTACCAGGAACTGTACTCCATCGCCAAACTCCAACCTGAGAAAAGCAGGTGCCAGTCCCATCATGCTGCTTTTCTTTCCCTTCCTTCACTTTCACAAAGTGCTGTCACATTCTCATTCCTTCTGTGTGCTACACTGTTCTGCTGGCATGATGCAGGAGGGGCAATAAATGCTCCCAGCATTGAGGTTTTTCTTGCTTTCTCTTCTAGACCTGCTGAAAAGTTTTTGCAGGCTAAAGAAATACTATTGCTTCCTTTTTATCTCCCCATAGGCACGTTAGCCAAGGAGAGTGGCATTGGCCCCAAGTTCCTTTAGTAGCCAAGCTAACTTTTGTTTAAAAAAAACCCTCCGTGACATGATACACTGGAAACTTGGTTTTCAACATCAGCATTTATTTCTGAATTAACTTATGCTGTGCTTATTCCGTAGATTGGCAGCAGAGCTGAATAAGTATGGGGTTTTATTTAATAGGAAGGATATGGATTGTGCATTTCTAGTCCTACTCTCCAGCCCCACAAACACTCTTTTTTGACATTATTAAGATTAAGCATGGTACAACCAAAATAATGTATTTTTCAATTATTATTATTATTCAGGAGGAAAAAAAAAGCAGACCTTAGCTGTCTGCTTGAGGAATTTTAAAAGAAAATTGAAACCGAAAAAGTGCGTTCTTTTCAGTATCCCTTTGAGTAAGTGTGCACTGGTAGAGCTGTTGAATAAGGATTCAGGTCCATCCATCGAGCTAAACTGTCCAGCCTGCAATTATGTCCCACTGTTGTATAATGTTGTGCAGTTTGTTGGTTATGCATCACTAGTAAATGCTGTAATTCTTATGTTACAAGGAAACAAATGTTTTGCTTAAAGAACACACATGCAAGCCAGTCTATTCTTAAAGTTATTTCCATTTTTCTTAGATTTTGAAAAGTTTTTTGTGGAGGTTTCTCTGTTTTGTTTTGTTTTGGTTTTTTTTGCTGAGAAAGGCAAACTTGAGTACCACTGTCAGTTTCTATTTTCTCCTCCACACTAAGAGGGGGAAGAATTGCAATACAGTGCCGCAGTCAGAGCTTTGACTGGAAGGAGTAAACTTCAGAAACTTCAGCTGAAGTAGAGATGATTATAGATCTAACTATTTGTATAATGTATTGGAGTTGCACATCACATAATCTCGACTAGAACGAAAACAACCATCTGTTATTCCAGGCTAGATGAAACTGTGAGTTTAGCTACTCTGTCTTCCTGTGTCTGAGCAATTTAATAAGCTGTGTCCTGCATTAGATCATTAGCTATACATCTCTGAGATATGATTTACAGATACTGGGCCGAAGACTTCTCTCTCCTGTTACTAGAAAACGTGAAAGTGATAGGGAGTAGATTACGTGAAAGGATTCATCAGGCTGCAAAGGAAGGTAAAAGCACAACTTCTGTCAGTCTGATTTGAGCTACTCATTTTCAAAACTGATAATCAGTAGTCAAACCTCCAGCACGTAAGTGCTGCGGATGATCTTGAGGTTGTGACTTGAAAGCATTGGCCTACTCAGCTCTGTCTGTGCTTGAGATGGCATGCTATCCCTGACATCTTGGAGGAGGGGGCTTCTGTGTGTATGATGCAGGGAGAACAGGAACAGAGCTAGGTGTTGTGTTTATGCCTAAAAAGTTAAACTAGAATACTTTTTCCACATCCCAGTAGCTTTTGTTTTTATCTCAGCTTTAGCTGTGTGCTTTCCTGAAGTATGTTACAACTGAGATGTTACAATAATCATTGTGTGAAGTCATAGCTGTAATGTTTTCTAACAAGCCGTAAGCGCTGCAGGCAGTTGCATACACTCCAGAGCTTAAGAGATGAGTAGTGTAGGGAGGACTTGAATTGTATTTCTGAGTAGGCAGGCCAAAGAACTCCTTCCTTCGGGGAAGTTTTTTTACCAAGTAGAGAATTTCCAAGTTTCTTAGATAAACCTATGTGATTAGGTTAACTGGCCTTTTTCTTGATAGGTGCTTTGTATCATTCAAGCAGAGCTATTTTAGTAGCCTTATGTCAAAGACTATGTCAAAGGCTCTGCAGCTTACCGTGGCCTTCCAGTATCTTAAGGGGGCTTATAAGAAAGACAAGGATAATTTTTTTAGCACGACCTGTTGTGGCAGGACAAGAGATAATGGTTTTAAAATAGAGGGGGGTAGATTCAGACTTCATATAAGGAAGAATTTTTATACAATGAGAGTGGTGGAACACTGGAACAGGTTGCCCAGAGAGGTGGTGGATGCCCCATCCCTGGAAACATTCAAGGCCAGGTTGGACGGGGCTCTGAGCAACCTGATCTGGTTGGAGATGTCCCTGCTCCTTGCAGGGGGGTTGGACTAGATGACCCTTAAAGGTCCCTTCCAACCAAAACTATTCTTTGATTCTATGATTCTGTTTCACAGCTGAAAGGAGTATAGATGACAGAGAAATTAGCTTCTGACATGCACACACATTACATGGTCATTCATCATTCAGCTTCTTTGAGAAACAGCTAGTGTTGGATGCAGAAGCTCAGTATTAGGCATTGAATTATTATGTCAGTGCTTATGGATCTTAACTATGTTTATGCAAATGCTTTACAGGAACAAAGAAAATTCATCACCATTAGAATCAAATCAAGAACAAGGCAAAAATAAACCAAAAAAGAGGAAGATAGCTGAAACCTCTAATGTTATCACAGAAACACTGCCATCTGCAGAATCTGAGCCTGTTGAAATTGAGGTTGAGCTTGCTGGAGGGACAATTGAAGTGGAAGATGACAGCATCGAAACACTTGAAGAAGTAGCTTCTGCAGAGCAATCCATAAAGTACATACAGACAACGGGTACATCAGATGAATCTGCTTTGGCTCTTTTGGCAGATATCACCAGCAAGTATCGTCAGGGAGAGAGAAAATGCCAGATTCAAGAAGGTGATAGTGCAACTGATCCCTCGTGCAAACAGGTAGAAGGTATTGAAATTGTGGAACTTCAGCTGTCACACGTGAACAATTTATTCCACTGTGAGAAATGTAATCGTTCATTTAAATTGTTTTACCATTTTAAGGAACACATGAAAACACACTCTACTGAGAGTTACAAGTGTGACATGTGCAATAAAAGGTACCTACGAGAGAGTGCTTTGAAACAGCATCTCACCTGTTACCATCTTGATGAAGGTGGTGCCAGCAAGAAGCAAAGGCCTGGCAAAAAAATACATATATGCCAGTACTGTGATAAGCAGTTTGACCACTTTGGACATTTTAAAGAGCACCTCCGGAAGCACACAGGTAAGAGTACTGCTATAGTCCTGTCCTTGTGGCCTTGGCCCTACCATTTTGGGGTTTTGCATGTTTTGGGGAAATGGAGAATATGCTGAAGAGAACACGAGTCCTTAGTGCGAGAAATACTTGTCTTCTAGTTAGAACTAAAATGCTGGTTTGTCTTCTTGTTTGTTCATTTGTTTTGTTTCCCACAAATGTAAACTTTTGAGGGATTGAGGTGGTTAAATATAGGCACCTAAAACCCAAAAGCATTAATGAAGATTCTCTCTCAAATCTACTAAATCTTAAAGACTTTTTCAGAATAAGTTCTTAAGGCATGTTTCCTTCTTCAGAATTACCAAACTGAGGAACTACTTTTATTTTCACAATTCTGCTAGTAAATGTTTCAGTTGAAATATGATCTGAACTGTGAGCTTCTCAGTGGAATACAGTTTAGAGGGTTTCTCTGTCTAACAGAACTTCTGAGCAAATGCCTATTAATGCATCAGGCATAAAATACCCCCTAACAATTCTCTCTTGTACCATCTTGTTTGGAAAGTTTCACCCTTGCTCTTGACCGCTCATCTATTATCTGATTTTTCTTTGTTAATTAACACAGCAAAACATTTCTAGTGACTGTAGTACACTTTTTTACTGTGAAATCTGCCCCTTTGAAAGCTGGATAGCATCTTCTGAGTACAAAATGACTTGTGCTCCTTCTTCCTTCTTTATTATACGAGAGGTTGAGATGCTCCTTCTTCATCTCACTGGAAAGTCTACTATCTGAACAGATACTGAGCATTATACAGATAAGTGAATGTAAAATGTATGCGGTCCTGATCTTCCAGGTTTTTGGTTAATATGTCAGTCGTGAGTCATCAGTAAGAATTTAATGGAGGGTAGCAGTCCTATTTCTTTCACAGCTTCTTATTGTTGTTAAAGCCTTTTAATTCAAACTCCTTTGTATCGTTGTATGGAACTGCTGAGTACTGATACATGGCACTGTGTCCTGCCTATTCCAAATAGCCCCTTAGAAGTTCAATTTATAAGCAGTCTTTGCCAAGTCCTTATCCCCTGTGAAGCAGGGAGTGTTTCTCCATTATGTACAATCCAAATACAAGCTACTTAACAAAAGTCTTTCCAGAGAACAGTTTGTGGCAGATTAACAGAGTAACACAAATACCACAATATGTTGATTGCTGTTGCGATGAAGGAGTCTGGGGACAAAGCAACTTAGCATGTCACAGGAGGTACAAAATACTTGCTAAATACATATTGATAGAACAAGTGGTGTAACGTGGAATCTTCCATCTTCATAAAAGCTCACGTGTATGAGACTAAACTCATACTTGGATCACATGAAAGGGAGGAGAAGCAAGTTGTCACCTCTGTCAGAGGAGTTTAGCCCCCAGCTTGCCAGTGTGTTTCTCGGAGAAGAGAAGGCACCTGGCACACTCTCTGTGTTTTCCATCACTGCTGTGACAGGTGTAGCCGAAGTCACATCATTGATTTGCATTGTGCAAGAAGTCACACAATGTCTTTTGGCCTTTGGATATTGCCGCCATTATCTTTGAATTGTCACTTTCAGACACTTTTGCCAGAATAAGTTGAAGACTACTGAAGAATTTGAGTAGCAGTAGAATAAATCTGCCCCTGACTGATGCCTAGCTCCAAATAACTATTTAAATGTGACCAGATCACAGGTCATGTGAAGGTCTGTGGTGTGAGTTTTGCTCTCTGATATCCTTTGGTTGCCTGGGCAAAGTCTATGACTTTTGACCTGCAAGACTGATGGCAGTTCAGCATCCTCTACATTAACTGTACAACAGTCTCCAAAAACATAGCATTTTTTAACCATTAAGGGGAACGTTCCCACCATTTAACATTTTTCTGTAGCCTTTAGGTGTGTAAGTGAGAATTATAGGCTACTTGTGGATTTCTTTTGAAAAGCTAATTAGGAACTTCTGAATATCTTTATTTCTGTAAATACAGGTTTATTGACTTTCTATCTCAGTAGTCAGTAACTACTGCAGTCCTGAAAATGCAAGCTTTTAAACTAGCTAGGACAGATTTTTGTTATTCACTGAAATATCTCAGACTCTGGAGTTCATTAAGGTGTTCCATTAGTGATGTTGGTGTCAGTACCTCCACAAATTAATTATCAGATTTTCAGAAGAAACACACAGTTCCTAATTTTTTTGTACTCTAATTTCCTTCAATTTCATTGTGTTTGTGCATGATGAAATTAGTAAACAGAAATACCACTTGTTCTTTGTTACTACTTGATGACAGTAATAACAATATACTACTTTGGATAAAAAAGAGAAAATGACCTGTTTTCAGCCTCCCTTGCTGTTGTCCTTAGCTGGCTTCTGTGTTTGGTACCAGGTTTGAAATAGCCAAACTGAAGGGAATTTTTATCTTGCTTGTGCCCATTTATGTCTCTCTGTTCTTTCTCTTCAGTGTATTTTGGGGAGGAGGGGGTGTTGTTTGTTTGTTTGTTTGTTTGTTTTAATACTGATGCCTTATTATTTCTTGGTCATTCTGTGCCAACTTATTTTTCTGGAGCTCAGTTTCAGCTCTCAAGCATAAGCTGTTACTGTTCTTGAAAATAAAGCTTAGCATTATTTAAATACTTCCTTATTTAATGTGTCAATTTGTATACTTACTAATGTTGATTCTTTAATGGTAAATATTGTCAGACGAAAAGAGAGAATTAGCTGCTATTTCTTTAAGATATTTCATCAGAATTGTAATCTAATTTCTATAAAAACCTAAATATACCTTAAATGGCACTGGTAATTGTTACACTCTTTTTTTTCTAAATAGAGTTATGACTTCACATTAGGTTTTTTCCCTTTTATTTATATAAATAAAGCTTACATATAATGTCTTTCTCCTCTTTGGTAGAATAATCCAGTTGGACACACTTTACAGCATATTTCTCAACCTACACAAAAGGGAGAGAGGGGAAAAAGAGTGAGATGACAGAAAACTGGCTGGTTTGTACACTTACAAATTCCCATATCTGTCTTAACAGGTGAAAAACCATTTGAATGTCCAAACTGCCATGAACGTTTTGCTAGGAATAGCACGCTCAAATGTCACTTGACAGCCTGTCAGTCTGGAGCTGGAGCTAAAAAGGGAAGAAAGAAGCTGTATGAATGTCAGGTGGGTAATGGAAGTAGCAGACTCTGAGGCTAGATACCTCTTTCCTGTGCTAAGGGAGTGCGGCAGTGCGGAGCAGGAAAGGCAACGAGAGTGGGCTTATGTCTCCAAGAACTACTTTTAGTACAATAAATAACAAGGATTGCATTCAACAACAACATGCAGATAAATTCTTGTATCTAAGCAGTTCCATTTAAAATACGGAAATACTGATATGGAGCTTCATAATACTTATAATCAGAGAAATTCTTATGGGTAGGTAAGTGTTCATCTGCATTTTACTGATCTTTCTGCTTCCTTTTCAAGGTTCTTGATGCACTGACCTAGGCCTTTCCTGCTTGTGAGCATGCTTCATTAAAGTCCAAAATATGAAGTACTATTTTATTTCCTATTTTATTATTCTTCTGTTTGATACCTAATATGTTGACTTTGTCTGGAAAGTCGTTCCATCTTAGGATGCCAAGCTGTAATGCCTTTTAAACAAATATAAATGCTGTAGATGGATAGCTAGGGTACTTGGTCACTGTGTATAACTGACATTTGAAAAGCTGTTCAGATAAATATTGCTTAGCTTTTGAAAGTTGATTCTGAAAAGCTAGAAAATACAAGAGCTGAAGTTGGTTCTAGCATTTTTGTTTGCCATTTTGCTGCCCCATTGCTGTGACAGTCTCAAATAAGAACACATTGCTTTCTCTCTCTGTCTGTCTGTCTTCTCTCTCTGTCTGTCTGTCTTCTCTCTCTGTCTGTCTGTCTTCTCTCTCTGTCTTCTCTTAAGGCTCTCACCTTATTCAGTTCACAGAATGACTGTGGTTTGCAGTTAAATTGGGTTGCATAGTGAAGAAATCTGCTGGATATCAGCTTCATTTGTTCCAAAAGAGAGAGTGACCTTATTCACAGAAAGCACTGAATACTGCAGGAGATTAATTAATTTTGTGTTGCTAATCAAATATTTAATCAGAAGTTTCACTGATGCTGTTGCATCACTTAGTGTTTATGCTAGTCTGAAGATAATTCTTGAGGGCATACTTTGGCTTAAGTTTGGTAAGTTTGTTCTGAATGTGAAAATTACTGTATAACACAAAGTTGTACCTAATAGCTTCATTGAACATACTGTTTTGTCTTTGTGACCCTTCAGTCTAATTGCTTTGTGTCATAGTTTTCTCTTTCTAAATTGATACTATATCCTGTCGTGGTTTAGCTACAGTCAACAATCAAGTACCACACAGCTGCTCAGTCACCCTGCCCCTCCCCAGGAGATGGGAGAAGAGAATCAGGAAGAAAAGAAAAATCATGGGTTGAGATAAAGGCAGTTTACTAAGATAGCAAAGGAAATAGGATGATAATATATATATGAGAATGATAATAATAATAATAATAGAAAAACTAATAGTAGTAGTAACAATAATTATGATAATTTTTTTAAAAAACCGAATTATGCACAATTTCTCATCACCCAACAACCCAATGACCAATACAGCCCATCCCGAGCAGCAATCACTGAATGAAAAAAAAAACCTGTAAGCTATCCCAGAACGATTCTGAACATAGAGAGAAAAAAGAGAGCCAGCTCACCAGCCTACCCCTTACTTAAGTACTGAGCATGCTGTTTATGGCATGGAATACTCTCTTTGGCCAGTTTGGGTCAACTGTTGTGGCTGTATCCCTCCCAGCTTCCTGCACCTGCACATTAGCGAAACCTGGGAAGCCAGACAGTGTCCTTGGTCTCTTCAGCAACAACTCATAATGTCAGTGTGTTTATCAACATTCTTCACATAGGAAATCCAAAACACATCAGCTACTGAGAGGAAAATTAACTCCATCTCAGCCAAAACAAGGCTTTTACATCCTCTTACAGATGTTGTAAACGTGGATTAGTGTTTCTTCAGTCTGCAGAAACAACAGCAATTCTTGAATAAATTTTTCTTCATTATTTCTTTCTGTAGAAATAAATTTGAATAGTGTTCAATAAATAAATCGTCTTACTGAACAAAGAGGAGAAAACAAAAGTGTTCTTCCTTGATGAGCACTTTTGGTGCTGTTCAGTGTATGCCTTGAGTACTGAATTAGGCTTACATGGCAAGAACCATAATTATGTGTCTGGGCATTACCAAGAGTCATTAACTTTATGTACGACTAAGTAATTTTGAGTGCTTATCTGTAGGATTAGTATTTTAAGAAGTATATGTGCAACCTCTTTTTAAAAAGCATGAGCCTGGGGGGGAAAAAAGCATGGCACTAGCATCACAAACCTGTTTTAATAGACTTCAACAGCAAAATTGAGATATCTAGCTCCACTACACAGACCTGTTATTAAGTTAATCCGTGTCAGATAGTCCATCATCCTTCTGTGCTGTTGCTGAAAATTATGAGGAGGTGAAATATTCTGTTTCAAAACTATTTGCCAGCAGGGAAGGAGTGTTGAAACGTGTTCTTTGCTGCCTTCTGCAACTGAGTACACTTGCATGGACAAAGATTGCTGAGTCTGTTTCTTTACTCCGAGCCTGACCCTACCCAGCTCTGCTCTTTCTTCTGCCCTGGCACCGCATTCACTTCTGCAGTCTCTGTGTGTTGTTTTGAGGTTACTGACCTCAGTGCCCGCTGAAGGGGAGGGAGTGTGCTAATGTGCTTTCTGAAAATAATGTGTCTGCAGTTAAGGCAGTACTTATAACTGGAAGAGAATTAAAAGGATGGAGTTTCATCTGCTGAAATCGCTCAAGTGTTTTTTTGAAATGGCAAAATGGGAGAGTTCAGTCTAGCCAGTTAAACCTCACAATGCCATAAGCAAATGGAAGCTGATAAGAAAAAGCTGGCCAATAGTACTGCATCTAGAACTTCACTAAAAGGACAGTTTGTATTGCACTTTCATTGTACAATATTATTACATCAATAGCTTTCCACTCAAAACTGTAGCACTAGACATTTATTGGGGCATGATACTGTACTGAATTTCACATGAGGTTAAAATAAGAAAACTTTCAAATGCTGTGCTGACTCAAATTTTGTAGATATCTTGTGTATGCACAACTCCAAGTAGCATACTGTTTCTTATAAATAAATAAATAAATACTAGGTCTTCTGTTCATCTGAAGCTGACTTCTCAGCCTTTACCTCTAACATATATTTTTTTTTTAATCCAAGTAGCAAGAAGCTACACTATGTGAAGCCATCATCTGAAATAGGCACTATACTTTGTCATATTTGTGTTGGCACTGTTTAACATACTGTATCTTTTGTTTCAGGTTTGTAACAGTGTGTTTAACAGCTGGGATCAATTCAAGGATCACTTGGTAATACACACTGGTGACAAACCCAACCACTGTACCTTATGTGATTTGTGGTTTATGCAAGGCAGTGAGCTGAGAAGGCATCTCAAAGAAATGCACAATATTTCAGAACGAATAGTGACAGAAGAGGTCCTTCCAGTGGAAGCTGTGGAAGCTGAGCCAGTGACATCAATGACTATAATAGAACAAGTGGAGCAAGTCCATGTCCTACCAGTAATTCAGGTGCAAGTGGATCCTGCACAGGTAACTGTGGAACAGATGCACCAGGATCTCATACAGGACAGTCAAGTGAAAGGCACACAGATTGATGAACTGCAAGAACAGGTGCAAATTAGCTACCTGGAAGTTGAACACATTCAGACTGAACAAGGTGCTGAAGTTCACGTGGAGCAGTTACATGTTGAGCACTTAAATCAAATACAGATGGAAGAAGTACAGGCCGAACTTATAGATGGAACAGACCTTGAACAAGTAGAATATGAAAGTGTTGATCAAGGAGAAGCAGAAGAAAAGGAACCTAATCAAGCAGATGATGCAGATAAGGAAGATCATGAACAAGCTGAAGACTCAAAAACTCAACAATTAGTGGACACGCAGAACGAAAAGGTGGATGACTAGGACAAATAACAACACTGTGCAGGTTTAGGAATGAAATACCAAATTCTTTTTGTTGACTTTCACATTGGCTTTTGAACCATCAGTGGTCACCTTTCCAATATGCTGTCCTTAGGAAGCTGGACAAGTGGACCAAAATTAGCTTTCTTCATTTACAATTATACTTCTCTCATGTGAAAAATGACTTTCCCATTTGTGTAATACCATGGAACAGAAAACTACCACAGACACGGACAGCTTTGTGGGGATATTAATAATGAATAGCTTGTATCGTTGTTGCACCATCCCTGGGTATATGTAAAACTAGCTTAACCTCTTTTCCTCTTGCAAACTCTTGTTACAGATTTGCAGGCAGAAGAATAAGTAAAATCTGATGGGTTCTATTTTAAGTGGCAATTAGGTACCTGTGAGTTTTCAGATCAGACAGTTTGCTGTATCATAACAGTGGTCCTTAACTTTCAGGCTGAGGAAGAAACATGATTGCTGAAGGTCTCTGAGCACAAAAGTCCTGTGCCTTTTCAACACTGACTGCTTAAATTTCCACAAAGTTCTCAGAGTGTTCAAGAACCTAGTTCAGTAAAAGGCAATGTAGGTAATGTTATAGTGCTTTATATTTTTGCTTAAGATTGTCAGCTACTGATTTTTTTTTTTTTTTGCATTAAATTTAGAGGTAGAGGCTGAGGGAGGAAACCAATTCCACGTGGAGGCAGCAGGACACTCTGAAACAGACACTTTAAAATAGGAAAAGCTCAGTAGAATCTGTGGTAATCATGAGCTGGAAGAAACCTACCAGCAGACTCTTATAAATTGTCATTTTTGAAGATGAATATGTTTAAACATAAATACAGAGGAGACTTATCTATATGGTACCAGGTTCTTGGTTTTTAAAATGAAATTCTGACACTTGATACAAAGATATGCTAAACATAAAAGTAAAAGCCATAGGTATGAGTGCTAAACTGTGGATTGAAAAGTAGGAATGTAAATAATTTAATCAATATTAGACAATAAAACAATACGAACCATGAAATGTTGCATTATTTGTTTCATCCAGTAAATTAGGAACAACTGAGTGACTGGCAATTACAGTGCCGGCTCCCAGTGGTAAGAATCAACCTCATTTTTAATAAGAGTAATAGTTCTTTACAGTAAAGTTAGTTTGTTTGTTTTTTTCTTTAAGATAATAATTGTCTAGCTATATGCTCAAGGATGCTAAGGACTTCTAATTCTCAATGATTGCCTTGAGATTAGAGGTGCTCCACACTTCTGAAAAACTTTCTTTTCAAAGCCTTAATTGAAGGGAGGAGTTTTTGCAAGGACATTCCCTAATGCTCTTGGTAATCTTGTAGATCTTAGTTCCCATCAGGCTTTTATATTGAGTCTTCTCCAAATGCAGAATTATTTTGTGGGATTTGTGCTTTTATTTAGTCTTGTTCAAATTATTCTTGTGTTTCATCATAGCCTTTGAGAAACTGTTGGAAAACAGACATGGATCTCAATTAAAATTTCAAACAATTTGATTAATGTAACTTGCATTCTTTTTTATGATGTTTTGTGTTTTCTGAAAGGCAAGCAATATGTGATGAGGTTCTGCGCAGAGGGAAGAACGTGGCCCAATGTTATTCATGTTTGCTATTGTATTTGTACCTAGCTTCTGCTAAGAAGCCTGTCTTTTGATAACACGGAGGGGACAGGCCTGCCTGCTTAGCTGCATTACTCTAATTTTTTAGGTATTTGTGGATTTAGACACAATGTCTGTATACCTGGAATTAAAGGAACAATCTGGCTGTGTCTAACCACGATGAAACTAACTGTTAGGTAATTTAAGGTCCAGTGTAAATTGAGCAGTTATGTGGTGTTGGTAGCAGGGTTGTGGTTTGGTAAGCACAGTTTGATCTCCACTGATCAACAACAGTTCATTAATTTGGTAGAAGAGAAACAATGCTCTGTTATTGTGCTGCCCCATCCAGACTCCTGGTGAGCCTGGGCAGGAGCGTGGTGGGACCACGAGCAACCTCCTCACCCTGAGAGACCGGCTGAACGGCTCTCCTCAAGTAATAACTCCACTGGAGAGTCTTACCCTTTGCAGCTCCCTCTTTCCTAGAATTTCCTTCTGAAGCCCAGATTGCTCCCACCAGTGGAGTCCCTCATGCCTCCGCCCTGCAACAGCTGATACTGGGTGAGGGATGATTGATGGGAGGGTCAGAAGCTCTGGCTCTTGCCATCCTTTTTCTGCCCCAAATGTCTGTATAGACACACAGACCCCTCTGAACTCTGAATTACCCACACAGCATCGGAGGAGTCCTTCCCTCTAAATGCGTATATACTGCTGATCCCCGGAGTGCCCTGTGTTACGCAGGTACTGGGGTGTAGCCTGCAATGGGGTGGCATGTGGGATAAGTGCTTGAATTTGTGCTGAATGGAACTAATCAGCTAAAGCAGTGTGGTCTAGACAGTGAAAAATGGAAAAGTGGGAATAAAAAAAACCACCAGAGGTGTGTCTGGATATAAAATAAAATTGAGCTTAAAACTGAGAGCGAAGTTAGAGGTAGACTTTCAGATTTATGTGGTATTCGTGGGAGGCCATGAGCTATTTCTGAAAGTCGAGCAGGGAATGGAAAGGGAGTTGATTGATGGTTTGAGAAACGCTGAGTTATTCAGGCAGTATAAGAAAGGACTGACTAGCTGAGAGGTTTGGGTTTTTTTTTAAAAAAAAACAATCTTCCTGAGCCAATGCATGTTTCATCTGCAGGCTTCGGAGGGCAGTCCTTTGTGAAATGGTCACTAGAGGAGAATCATGCAGCCTCTGCTTTGTTTTGCCTGCCTGCAACTGAACATTTTATTAGCTAATGGTGCAGAATATGGTACTCTCACACAAATTCAGTAACTCGTTACTATTTCCAATGAGAAAACATTTATAATAGATGTTTCATTTGGTTGCTTATTTTTAAGGGTTGAAGTATCTCTTCTACAGGGACTATCCTGAACGTTTTTTTGTTGTTGTTGCCATTTTCAACAACTCTATCCTTACTGTTCGCTGCAACAATTTTAGCAAATAATTTTAAAAAGAAAGCAACCTGTTTGTGATGAAAATACAAATAATTTGTAGCACATGTGATGAAAATACAAATAATTTGTAGCACATCAAACACCTGGCAGCTCAGGCAGGTGCAGCAGAAGCTGGAGCCCTTTCCCAATTCACCAGCTCCCACCTGCTCCCACTGCAGCCAGGGCTGGGCTCAGCTGTGTCACTGTCCCCGTGTTCACACCCTCGCCATGGCGGTGCACACACGGTGAGGGGCTCTGCACCTCCTGGGTACTTTCTGCCTTCTGTCTTCCAGCCCCAGCCTTGGCATCTACACCTGCTTCTGCTGGGGCTTGTCTTTCCCCTTCCTGTGAATGAGGGCTGGCAGCCTTTTGACGAAATCATTTGCACCGTTGGAGGACCTGAAGCTAGGAAGGGGGGGTGCAGGCAGTAGCTCCCAGAGCGGGGGTCTCAAGCGTGGGGAGAGGAGACCCTGGAGGGTGCAAGGGGGCTGCGGGGCCGTGCGGGGCCGTGCGGGCCGGCTGCCGCCGCCGGAGCTGTCCAAGGTTCGGCGGCCAAGGCGGCCCCTCAGCCCGGGTTCCCCTCCCTCAGCCGGGGCTGCCAGGTCCCTTCCGCCGGGTCGCCGGGAGCCGCGCAAGCCCCCCCCTGCCTCTCCCGAGGGGCGCGGTGGGGCAGGCAGGCCCGTCCCCGCCGAGGGGAGGGAGGCGGGCAAATGGCGGGCCGCCTGGCGGGAGCAAATGGCGGGCGGCGGGCAGGGGCCGCGGCAGTGGCAGTGCTGAGGCCCTCGGCCCAGGGCTGGGCCGCGGGGAGGGGCGGCGAGGCCCTGCGGAGCCGGGGCTGGAGGCGGCCGGAGGGAGCCGGCGCTCAGGTACCCGCTTCTCCGGCGCGGAGCCGGGGCTGGCAGCGCTCCCCGGGCCGCTCAGCTGGCGTTCCGGTGCCCGGCGGGGCTGCGGGGAGACTCCCGCCGTTGCCAACGAGCCTTCCGCTCGGGCCTCTGCTCGTCCCGCTGGAGGAGTCCCAGCAATTTCAGTAGTACCTCGGCGTTTCTGGGTTGGGATATTATTCCTTGTCTAGCGCAATCTGTTCATACAGCTTTAGAGCGGCTGGCAGTGTTACTGTCCAACCATTAACAGCGGTTGCCACAATGGATTTGTAATTTCGGGACTTTCTCCTTCGAGGATGTAGACTGAGACTGCAGTTGATTCACAGCGGATAGATTGGGGACATCACGGGTGCAAATGCGTTACGGCATTGTGCCTCACCACAGCTCAGGTGCACTGAGAAGGTGCTCGTTTATGGGAGAGAGGGGTGCTTGTGCATGTGTGTGTAAAAAAATTCTGAGTTTAAATAGTATCACCCTATCAAAAAGGGTCCTAAATTACATATATAGTATTTCTTCTTGCACTGTGTAATTTCTTGTTAAATATTTTCTCAGATCTAAAGCAGTTCCAGGGGCTGAGCAATCTCATGGCTGTCAATGAGCAAATAATTTGGTTTATTTTTCCTGACTACTTAAATATTACCATCCATCTTACAGTGCCTTGAATTCAATTGATACTTCTTTTCTAAATAGTGTCTTATCCCACAAATAGATGCAAGGACCTCGGGATTTTAGTTAGTTCTAGACTGTTGGTCTGTTTGGGAATTAGGAACTAAGAAACCTGAATATGCTAGTTTTACTATTCATACAGCTACTTGTTTGGGAATTTTCGGGAGTATTGTTTTCAAAATTTCAGTTTCTAGGGTATTTTAAAAAAATGTTGTCCATTTGTGGAGTCTTTATCTTTGTTATATGAAAAGACTCAAAATGATTTTGTAAACTAACACAGGGTGTGCACTATTCCAAAATAAATAATTTATTATAATACATTCTGTTTTGAAGGCAATTAAGTCACAGTGGAAAAGAACTGGTTGCTCATATTGTAGCCACATTACAATAAACTGGTCAATTAGCCTTTTGCTAAAACGGATTTTTCTTTGGGCCCTGTAGGTTGAACTTCATGGGAGGACTTTCTGGACTTCACCAGTGGGGAAATGAAATGCTCTTTGGAGTGAGGGTGTTGCAGGTTCCCACTCCACAAGATACAGAGTGCTGCCCCAAGCAGATACGGCATCGTAACAGCTTGTAGTGCTTCACCTGAGGGAAGCACAAGTGACAGAGATGGTTATAAGATACATGTTCAAAAGGTGCTCTTTGGGGGGGGATTTGGGGTTTTTGCTCTTATGTTTGGAGGTGAAGTTACACTGCGGTGGGGAACATAACAAATAAGCGCACGTGAATTTCAACCATACTGACAAGTGGTGGGATTAGGTCCTTACAGCTGGAAACACCATACAACTTTTGCACGGCCAGTCTTGGCCTCTGGTGTTACTCCAGAGCCCTGGAAGTCGGCAGTGTTTGCTTCTCTTCCTGATTTTTACTGTGAGGCATGGAATAAACGTCGACCTTTGAAACTCTCAGCTGAAACAGAGGACAACTCCAGCATGGCTCTTCTGTGTGTTTGGAAAAAAAGCAGTCCTTCATACATAGACAGCTCTCTTAGGACACTTGGCAAATATTAATTAGCTTAGCCTCTGACTGTGCCCATAATGTAGGTAAATGGCTTTTATTTTGTGTTTTTTTCTTTTTCTGTAATTTATTATGGTTACACAGAGTAAACAATTCTGCAAGAAGGCAGTAGTGCAACTGAAAACATTGCCCAGCTTCCTGACTTTCTTTCCTGAAGCATAATATCAAAGACTCTTCTCCTCATAGGAAGGAAAAGAAGTTACTGAGAAAGATAGCTCCAAAATACAAATCAGTGTGTCTCTTGCTTGAAATATGAGAGGACTCTGGCTAATGTGGGAAGCATAGGCTAACAGTCACTTTATTATGTTTATAAAATAAATACGTATTTGCACACTCAGTACCCTGGAAAACTAATTGGAAAACACTAATATTTTCTAAGAAATTATACATTTCAGATAACATCCCTGGATATTTTGTTGCTTCCAGCATTCGTTCATAAGATGAGCCTCTTTTTCCTTCTGGTTGTGAACTGGTATTTTAAGCTGAAGGGAGAGTTAGAGATTATACCAGTCTTTACATCTGCAATGAAATCACTGTAAGTATGTCCGTGCTAGTGATAAATCTTGTTAATGCTGCATGGAGGAAGAGCTGCTCGTAAAGGATTAGCGGGATACATTTTCTGCTGGTTGTCATGACAACCATAAATCCATGCAGCTGTACAGCAGTGTGTTAATCTGTGCCGTTTAATCCAGTTTCCAAATTAGATAATTAGTACTGAGCTGGTAGATGACAGCTGGTTCAAATGCTCCCCATTCTCATCTCTTAAAATAGCACCCGAGGTCCAGCTGATGCACCTCCAAACTTCTAGGAAAGACACAGAGTTAAACCATGGAGCAATTTGTTGCTGTATTAGCGGTATGTGACTTGGCTCAGTGTACCAGGCCAGATGTTTTTCAGGAGTTTATAACAAGTCATTGTTGTCAGTCTAAATTATTATGTTACCTATGTTTCAGAGATTGTATTGAAAATTTAAGGACGCCTTAGTCCCTCATAAAGATAATCTGGTTGTTACACTGTTCTACAATTAATGCAGGTACTATCATGACTTTTAAAGCTTTTGTTGCAAATTGAGAAAGTATTTAATTTGGAAGGAAGTTTGAAAATGCAAGTATTGCCTGCAAGGTGTCTGGCACTGAACAGTTCAGGAGAATTACTCCTGATTTGAATTGATCCTCAGTTATAGATCCCTCTTTTATTATTTTGCAATTACTATGTTATTACTTCTGTAGTTTGCTGAGATGTGCTCATGAACGTCAGCGTTTGCGACAGCTTTCATGAAGTCAAGGTAACCAGGCCCAGTTCATGTGTGCAAGGTGGCCTCTTTAAGACGCTGCGATCATGTAAAATGACAGCCCTCTCCTCCACAGCAGGCCAACGTATCATGCTGTTTTCTGTCCGGCACAGTTAAAGAATCACAGAAAGTGGCTGTGCTGGCAGTTGTCTTCTCTGCCCTGCTAGGCAACCCTGAATTCAGTTAATTCTGAGCTGAGAGGGACAGCATGAAACTGTGCTAATAGTTACAGAGGGAGTGCTTCTCATTTTTGCTTTCATTTTTCTACAGGACAGAGTTGTATTTTTTTTTTTTTTCTTACTGGTTACAGGTTCCACAGAATCCTCATTTAGAAACTTGGTTTTGCAGAAGTCAAGTTGAAGAGTCTCTGTCAGTTCACGCCCAAGTCTCGTGCGATATTCAGAAGGTACAAAAACTACACTGGAGAATTGAGGCTGAGGCTTTGGTTTTAAATAAAGTTCCACTCCTCTGGCCAAGCATGGCATAACTGCACCAAAGGAGTGCTGATAGCTTACCGGCATCAGTAAATGTAACATTTAAAATGAGCAGTCAGTGTTTAAATCACGGTGGCTCATTTTCATTCACATTTAATAGGAAAGTGTTGCTTTTCCAAATGCAGTGAAACACATAAGAGGAGGGGGAATGAACATTAGGAAGCAGTTTGGATGCTTGCTGTGCCAGCCTGGTGATAAACCCTAGAAGTCCTCTCTCTTCACCCCCTCCGCTGCCTTCCCTGGCTGTCATGCTGCAGTGAGTACTGCTGGCCTTGGGAGACTGCAAGGCTGCCTTTGTAGCCAGATTAAGTACTTGATTTCGATCTGTAGAGTGCAAAAAACCTTCTGCTATCAGCCATTAGTGTCAGATTTCATCTGTAACTTGGTCTTGCTGCTGATTTTTTGTCCTTACAGTTTATACCTTAATCATGCCAAAATTGTACAGTTTTTTTACAAACTCCATCATTTGACTCCCAACACTCCTGCACCATATGGTGGAATCGCCTCTTTGTTTTGCGGCCATACCCCTGGGCTGGGAGTGGTGCCTGGAATGAGCTCAGGTGAGGGTCCACCTCTGGATGCCCCCTTAGACCCATGACCCCGGTAGGTGCCTGGCTCCATGGGGCCATGGGCCACCGCATGCAGCAGCCAGGTGTGTGTTTGCTCTCCCAGCAGCAGTATTTAACTCCAGGATAGGATTTATCTCTATAGTCTCATCATTTTACTATTTTATAAGTAAAAAGAAGTAAAGTTATTGCTTCTGTGTCAGTATTTTTTCCTTTTGGATGCTAGAATGCTGCAAAATGTCACAGCCCAGAGGCCTGAAATTCTAATTACAAGTTTGGTTCATGGTAACATTTTTGTAAATACCTATTCTTTAGGTACCTAAAGTTACCTAGTCACCCAGTTAAATGGCGCACAGTACTTACGGATGATTTGGTTGTTTGTTTATATTTTCAAAGTGTTGGTACTCTACAAACACTACTTGTGTTTGCATACACCTTTATCATCTGTATAACTGGTATATGATATTTGAAAATATCCTGAGATGTGTGCTGCTGTAAGTGATTGCCCCTATCCCAGCTTAAGTCACAGGGGGAAGTGGGAGGTGGGAAGCAATGGGATTGTGCAATGTTTTTTCTTAAATTCTGGTTTTTAGATTTACAATATCTGATGTTTTAAACTCTAAGAATGAGGTGGAAGGAGAAAACACTTAAACAATTGTTTTAATTATCCTCTACCTGTAGCTCTGGCATGTGAATTTCTAATATGTTTTACCAGAGAGCAGTGGGAGTAAAAGTGAAAATAGTATTTAGAAGATGCTAATGGTCTGTAAGGTATAAATGTTGATTTGCGAACACAGTGTCAGCTTCTGTTTCATTGTTTTTTTATTTTAGTAGCTTCTCATTGGTGTTACCGTCATAAAGACCTTCATTATCAAGACAATAAAATGCAAGACTGGAGGTGCTAATAACGTGTGCAGGTTGTCTGGATAAAGAGCTGAACCTTCAGCGCAAATGGCATCTGCCATGCCTGCTTCTTGTTTAGACCTCTGCTGTACAACTCTGTCCCCTCTTGAAAAGCACAGCCTTAGGATGAGCCAGGCAGAAAATCTCTTGAGCGTTAGTACGTACTCTCAGCAGTGCACAAGCCTATTTGAGCTACCAAAGAGCACGCTGCCGGGCACAAGGATTTGAGTTTTTCAGCAATGATCAGCCACTCTGGGCGTCATGCTTTCCACTCTCATGAAGAGCTGCCTGGAAGAGCTGCAAGGCGTTTACCTTGTGAGGCCCCTTGTCCCATAGCCCACAGCTGGTTTACGTGTGCGTGCATTGCACAGCTGCACCATCACACCAAACACAAACATTGCAGACCTTTGTGGCTGTGTGTGTTGTATCCTGCTGCTTGTAAGGAATCAAATTCAGTGTAGGCGTCCTTCATCTGTGCCACTGCAGTGAGGGGAGAGGGCAGCTGCACTCTCGTCCTGGACGACTTGTAATCGCATTTGTCACTGGAGCTGCATTTCTGCAGGTGTTATCTGGAGACTGGGGGTGCACATGCGGGGGCTCCCCTACGGCTGGGAACATTGACGACATCTTGAAAAATGCTCTGATTCTAGCAGAATCAGATTTTTTAAAAACATCAAAGCAAAGCATTTCAGAAGTAGGGCTAATGTAAAGTGTCAGCTCTTCTGCAGCATATCAACGACTGATTTTTATCTTAATTTGAAGTGTAATCAGCTCCAACTGGTGGAGGAGATTTCTCTTGACAGCAGTTCAGTTGTAATTAACATTGATAACTTCTTGCATCAGTAATTAAGTTTTTTTTTAAAGTATTTTATTTCAAAGCCTTCTTACTTATTCTTCCTTATTTGGTTGGTTGGTTTTTTAATCCCTCATGCTTTTTTCTGTCCCAGATCCCTTTTGGCTGCTTGATGCCACTTGACACAGTTGATACCCTGCTAGGTAGAAAAAAAAGATGCAGATTTCCCTTCAGGATCAAAGTGCTGGAGCATCAGCAAGAGCTTGGTTTGGCCTTTTTCCCAGATGCGGATTATATTGCTGCTCTTGGTCGCTGGTGACCCCAGATTTGATGACCTCTTGAGGACATGTTTGGCAGAAAAATTAAATCTTGAAGAGATACCTAGAAACTAGCCTTGCGCTTCACATGAAAATGTAGTCATCAAGCAAAATATGTTGAATACATATGGGAATATAGATTGGAGTTGCCAAAACTTCTACACTCAACAGTCAGAACAAACATATTGTGACTGAGGCTTAATTCTTGCTAAACATTACATTACTTCATTTGGATATCTTACATAGAGCTATTCCCATTAGCCTGATGCCAAGAAACTATTTTTTTACTTTCCTTCACATGAGGGAGTAATAGTCTGGTACATATATTTTATGTATTAATTGCTGTACGGGTCTGCATTACAGTCAGTGAATTGTCCTCCCTTCACCCCCTAGAAACTCGCTTTAATGGTGCTTATGGTTTTCAAGGCATGCCTGTAGGATAGCTGAGCAGTGACAGCATTCTCCTGCATGGTGAAAGCCTGCGTCTGAAACCCTTCTTCAGGGTTTAGGACAGAGATTCAAATACACCACCAAAATCTGAGTAGGGGCTCCAGTCATGAGGCTACTTCGCGATAGCTCTTTTGACCTGGGTTCTGTTGGTTTTCTTTGTTTTGTTTAAAAACATATCCAAGTAGTTTTAGTCCAGATGCAGAATAACTTCAGGTTCTTTAAAGAAACTGAGTTGTCTTTGTCAGCTCCATGTAATTGACATATGAGGCAATACAGGACACTTACAAAAAAAAGAAACTGTCTTGGGACATTGACTTTTATACTGTTCGTAAGGAAAAGGTATTGGTATCAATGAAACTTAAAAGTAGACCCAACACATCACTAACTCACAACAGGAATGTAGCTTCCCTAACAGATGTGTTGTTTCAGAAATTGTTTCCTTCAGAGAAAAGCCTGTCTTGGCAGTTTCCTTGTTTTCTTCTTGGTTATTTTTCCTGTTCAGTCTGATCTGAGAACATCTTAGTAATAAAAGCATTTGTGTGGCTGGGTGAGTACATTAAATGATTTTGGACATGCTGTGCTGCGCAGGGCTGCCCACAGTGACAGCAGTATGTAATTGGAAAGTGCTGCTACCGTTGTCTCTACAACATCTGGGAGTGGATGAGAGAAGCTGTTTCCATTGACCTCCACACCACGCTTTTCTTTCTTCAGGCAAGTGAAGAACAAGCACTGATGATCTCTCGGGAGTGAAAAGCCAGTGGTAACAGTGGCAGGTGGTACAGTGGTGGTCAGAGCCAATGCACCAAGAGGAATTCAAGCACCCTCCCAGTTCTCTGGCGATCAGTGGTTTTCCTTGGATACTACACATGTGAGTCTGTGGTGGCTATCTGCCTACGTATGTGTCTGTGTGATAGGTATATTGTAAGATTTAGTTGAATTTGGGATCAGAAGGACGTGAAATGGAAATGTTGAATTCAAGGCTGTAGTACAGAGAAAAAAGCTGAGCAGGAGCCCTTGAGGTCAATCTGACCCTGCTTTGTTTCACTGGTTCCATTGAAGGAGCCTGCATTTCTCTGAGACGTGTGTCCATGCAATGAGAATGGCTTTCTTCTGATTTGATGTTAGCATTCAGGTCACCTTAGAGACAAGTGTAATTATCTGCAAATCTGAGGAGAAATGCTGAGAAGAGTTTAAAGTCAGGCCTAGTTGTGGAGAATGCAATCAGTAAATGTGTCTGGGCTTTGAAGTCTTGCAGACTCAGCAACAATCTTCATGCTGTGACTGGTAGTCTGCACAAAATGGTGCTACAGAAGAGCCTGGTTTCTGACTGCTACAGCAGATCAGATGATCAATTCCTTGCTCATATTGGAGTCTTTTTCCACCAGGGACCTGAGCTTCTGCTGGTAGATACTGAGATAACAATTACTTGCAATACAGTTCCACAGAACTTGTCTCTTTCAGAAGTGCCTTGGGAAGACTCCCTGAATTGGGCAGCTTTAGCACTGGGAGTTCACTTTTGGTTTTGGTGTCCGCTAGTCCTCCCAACAGTGAAAACAACATGGTGTATGTAAGGGTGGTTCAGTGCGGTTAACAGGCGCTGTCTGCTAAGGCCCCCTGAATTTTAAAGCTGATTTGGACTCTGCTTTGTTTGTATTTCTAGGCAAGTTTTACATCTGCTGCCATAATTTTAATATGTATAAGATATTCTGCTAATAGAGGGACTAACAAATGTGTTTCAGTACAGAAGGGATATGGAGCTGCTTAAAAGATGTCTGTGTTTTATCTGAATCTTGGCATGCAAACACTAGGTCATCCGGTGAAATCAGCTGAGGAAGGATTTTAAAATGTCTCTATTTATATTATTTTTTCTATCTTCCTTGAATTAGCATGTCAGAAATTAGAATTTAAAAATTGATGTTACTCTGGAATAATAATTGAAAGAAAACTTTGTTAGAACTGGAATTTCCATATGAGCTGAAGGAAGATAACTCAGTTTCATTAGGCCATATTAGAAGTCCCAGTATAAATGTTTTTAATCTGCTTCAATAGTATTACAGAACTTTTAAAAGAAAGCGCAGAATACTGTCTTGAACTTAGAGTTGTAATACAAGAAGTTCAGAATTAGCAAATGTATTGCCAAGATTCCTTTACATGATGGGAAATTCTGTGTTGGTAATAAAATAGAAAAGACAAACAGCTTCCATCTTCACCAGAAATGAGACTTCATCATTTGCATCTCAGCCATCAAGCTATCAGCCTGGTTCCTCCAGCAATCTTTCAACTTCAGTTCCCACAGTTTTTGAACCTTCGTGGTCATCTGTGTGTGTGTGTCTTAGGCATAGACTAATAACTCACTAAATCCATTGACTTAACCAGTTCTCCAAAATGAACTGTACATATAAACAGCAATTTTGTGCATTTGTTTGTTACAATGGGAAAAAAAAATACTAAAAACACCTTAAAGGTATACCAGGAGTATCATTATCAGGGGTAGTAAACAGGGACTGTGACACAGTCAGGGTGAGCAGTAAGTTAGTCTATGTGCACATCTAATTTTATTCTCAGGAACAAGAGGAGAGCAGAGCATGGAAGGAGAGGTTGCGTTTTTGCTTTGCTTTTGATTTAACAATGCCCACAAATGGTGTATATGTTCGATTCTGTGTCATGTCTAAGAAAAATTCTGGAGTTCTATGTGGAGAGTGCAGGGGGTGCAAGATATATGCTTGATGCTGGCTTTGATATGGGAGCAAGCTTTCAGAATAACAGTTGTCTGGTTTTTATGTTGAATACTACTGTGATTGCTGTGGTAAATGGCTAAATCTTTGTCTTTTGAGTGGTTAGTGGTACCCCTAGGTTTAAAAGTGAGACACAAAAATGGATGGAGTTCTTTCTTCCACTCAACTGTGATGAGAAATGTCGCAGTAAAAACATAAACTCCGTGGATGGTGTTCCAGAGACCTTTATTGTTCGTCAGCGTTAGTCTTTTTAATCTATCTAAGTTACAGGCGAAGTGCACACATTTAATCATCTAATTCGATTGGTAGCAATATACTATTCACACACCTTATACTTCATTTGGATTGGTTATAGTTTTTTGGTTGTCTTTACTATTTTTGCCTTTGGTATTTCCTTATCTTGTTCTAGTTGCTGTTTTTTGTTATTGAGCAAGTGGTGTTCAAGGACATAGCCCAAATTTGTCAATGTCAAACAGCTGTGCTGCACTCTGCCTCCACAGAGAAACTGTTCATTCATGTCAGCCCTATGATTTAGAGGTTATAAGAATAGTCTCTTTCCAGTCCTGTTGAGCTCTACATGTTGTCACCAGACTAAGCGGTGTGATTAGCTGGGTTTAAGTACTAATTTTATGAAGAGGATGCAAGAGGCAAGCATTTTCTTTCTTTTTCTCTCTCACCTAGTGCTGTGGCACTGAGAAACACTGCTGCCATGGGCAGATAGAAGAGTAAATGTTGTTGATGAAGGTTCAATCAGAGACCAAGCTTTGAGGAGCCAGGAGAATCTATTAATCTTTATGTGAGAGGCTGAAAAGTGCCATCAAAGCAGGCAGTTCTAGCTCAAGGCAGTGTTGACTCTGTTCATATGTGGTACATCGTCAGGCAAAATTGAAGACAATGTTGTGTCTGCTCTGAGCTGCTTGCTGGAGAATTGCTTCCAATACGCCTCTTTAGGAGCTGATCATGAGTCTGCTTCCTGAGAGGTTCCAGACTTTTAATGGAATATGGTTTCTAGATTGAGAGAATAGATCGAACAAGGCAAAGGCCCCTCTTAGCTGTAAATATTACTGCAAATACTGCAACTCTTTGCATGTCTTCATTTCCA
Organism: Ardeotis arabs; assembly: GCA_011801015.1. Classification (NCBI taxonomy): domain Eukaryota; kingdom Metazoa; phylum Chordata; class Aves; order Otidiformes; family Otididae; genus Ardeotis; species Ardeotis arabs. The sequence goes on from JAAGAY010146485.1 coordinate 187,524, forward strand.
GACCTGTTTTCTGGTATTGCTCTGTAGTGCTAAAACATAATGTTATTTGTAAGCTGCTGTGAAGATTAAAAGGTTTTGGTCTTGAGTTTACAGTTTTTCACCATGCATTTTTTTAATAATCAGGATGGTGGAAGGGTGCCCTTCTCAAGAAAAGGGCTGCTGACATGCCCTTGAGCTCAGGGCTGATGCATCCATCATGTGGGATGCATCAAGCTGCCATCCTGTCCAGGACCTGACCAAGTCACAAAGTTTGTCCTGAAAGAATGTGACCTTCTGGATTGCCAGCTGCACTTCATTCAGATTTCAGGGCAGCGTTAAGCATTTTTCATCTCATTTCATCTTGCTGGCCTCCTGGTGTTAGCCTGCTCGGTTTGGAAAATCTGAACAGGCTGTTCTTCTGTCTCTCTTGTTCCCATTTTCCTCTGTTCACAACAGCTATCCTAGAAACCTTAGCAGGTCTTATAACTTTTTTATTTTTAAATGTGCACTCATTGAACTGCAGGTGACACTGTGATGTGCCTTTATTATTATACAAAAATGCCATTGTAGGTTTAAAGTCAGCTCAGCTTTTTTTTTTTCTCAATATGTTTTCCTGTGAGCATATAATTTAATGTGCATACCACTTAAACAGCAATTTCATTATTAACTGTCTTGACAAAAACCTCACACAGCAGATTTTCTAGTTTAATTATAATGATAAATGGAAAAAAAAATCTGTTGTGCCCAAGCAATTATCACCATTAAAGTAGTACAGACTTTTATAATATTTTGACTCACTACATTTTCATTCTTTTTTTTTCTTTTTTTTTTTTTTAACAATAATTATGAGCTAGTTTCACTGATTTTTTTTTTTTCCTGTTGTTTTTTTCTCACTTTACAAAGTAAAATGAAACTAGAGAGTTTTCTCCTTTTCATTGAGTTCTGGTGCACTCAGGCAGCTGCCTTCTCTTGTGTTCATAGAAGGCTACTAGAAAGGGGTAAAGCATTAAGCAAATCCAGGATAGATTAGTCAGTGAATGAAATGCTAGAAGCATTATATTGTCATCTGTTTAAAAATAGATTGCTATTTCAGAACTTTAGTCTAAAAGGAATAGCTTACAAATTCTTCCACATGTGTCTATTCTCAGTTGGATTTCTGGATTCCAATCTGAAATTCTCCTGCAGATTTCTTCAAGGAGGAAATTGAGGGAAGGTGAGGAACTGGAGTATCTTACCTATAGACTTTTGCATAAACTTGATTTTGGATCATGTGATGTGAATGGTGATTCTGAAAGTATAGATGCCATGTAACCGTATGCATCAGAGGGAGCGAATGTTTGCAGGGAAGATTATAGTCTAAAGATGTTGTTCTAAAATTGGTTTATACTCTACTTTTGCATATCTTGTCTTTTTGGTTCATTAGCAAACTTGGGCTTCCTGAAACCATGGCATGTAATTCATGTCTGTGTAATACCATAGACTCGGACTTAATTTCCATTTTTGCAAATTTGCCAAAATCTGGTCCCCAAACCTGAACATTGAACGTGTTACTTTGTTAAAATGTGAACGAGTATCATCTGTCTTAGCTTTTGAGATGTTTTGTGGTCTTCTGTGTGGTAAATTTTACGATCTTTTGTATGGCAGTTCAAATGCCATATGATATATATTTAGCAGTTCCAAAAATCTTTGCAAAAACAATTCCTTTTCCAGTGGCTTTAATTAGAAGAATTAAATGGAAAGAACACTGACTGGTTTCCTAATGCTGCTGGATACTCAGATTTGCATGACTTTTTATAATGGAACGCAGTTTATCTAAGTCTTCAGTTTGACAAAAATAATAATAGTCTGTGTTCCAGGACAGATAGACCTGGAACAGGAGTAAATCTCAATAAGATTAGCCAATGAAATTAGGTACTAGACAAACGTATTAATATTCATTCAAGTCAGGAAAGCTTTTGCTCTTCAAATGTGACATGGAATGCAGGATGGTTTTAGGGATTTGGGATGCAGCAACTTTTCAGCATGACCCTGACTTTCAGTGGATCAGCAGCAAGCTGTGTGTTGCTCAGATCTCTGACGTGTTCCTCTCTGCAGTTTCCCAGCAAGGGGAGTATTGGTCTGTGCCTGCCCTTGAACACTGGCAGCCTTCCCTGCCCTCAAACTCTGGCTTCGCTGCTGATCCTTGCAGCAGGACAAAGCAGCTGCCTGAATGTGTTGGGGTACAGGCTCCTCGGCACACGCTACTATATTTGGATATTTGGTTTGCAAGAGTTTAAGACATACACACACACAAAAAAGGCCTATTTTAGTAGGATGCATGTCAAAGCATTTAGCTGCAATACTGAAACCAAGGTTGCAAAAGAAGAGTAAAATCTGGAGCTGTGCTTTATCTTGTTTGGGTTAATATCCCTCACTTAGGATCCGTCACGTGCGCCACCGCAGCTGAAGCTGAGACAACAGCTCAATTCACTGTAAGCTGTCTTGAATGTTACTTACAGCCATTATACTGTTTCTCTAGATCCTAGTTTCAAAAATACCTATCCTATCCTAATTTTGCTTCTGTTCTCACTCCAGCAGAAGGGGATTCTTAAATGGGCAACATTTCTTGGATACACAGAGATTAGAAACTTATGACCTGTAGGATGTCAAATAAGATCAGATTGCTTCCTGCTAAGCTTCTTGCTGAGTGCTGAAGCCTTACTATACATTAAGCAGTTTCCAGGGGCTAGTTGAAGCTTTAGTGATTCTGGCGAGCTTGTGCTTATTCCCCTGCATGGCTCTGTGCCTGCAAAGGTCGGGGTGGATGTATGAGTGGCAGACCTGGCAGCAGGGCACTGCCCGGTGCAGAGGTTTCTTGGTATGTGGTATCCAAATACAGCTTCAGAGGCAGGAGCCAATGTGGGGAGCGGCTGGTGAGAGGATCACGTCGGTCTGAGAAGGCAGTATGCTCATATATTGCTACAGAAATACAGCTGGGACTGTTTTCCATTTCAGTGTTATTTTCTGATGGGCTCTAGAGATTTCCAATCTAGTTGTCGGTTAGATAAAAAGTACAATTACATGTATTTCTATTTAGTTTTTTTTCCTCTATATGTTCTGAATGTTATCAGTACTGCAGTCAGTTTGGGATATTTAAAATTAGCAGGGACAGAGCAGTTGGAATGGCACTTTTCAGGAGACAGTACGTCAGCATTTGTAAAACCAAGCAGACAGTCTTTATGGCATTGCTCTGTTTCTCTGTGGCTCCTGCCACTTTTATGTGAGTATTGTACGTCTACATCTATGCCTTGTTTTAGTCAGGCTCAGTAATGTAATTGCTGTAATGCAGTGGCTCGTTAATGCTGTTTCAGGAGAAATCTTGAGTGCTCAGACATTACTCTGAAAAACTGGAAATGTCAGGCAGTATAAAGTACATTTCAAAGTGCAGTGCCAAATACCTCCCTGGAAAACAATAGCAACTGCTTGTCTTCTGCCCAGATCCATTTAAAATTTACCTTATGAATACTTAGCCTTTTACTACTTAGTGCTTTTGAGGACTGCATATACATTGAGGCAATTAAGTTTGAGTACTTTATAAGAGGTAACCAGGGTTATTTGTATTTGCTAGGGCCCACCTAATAAGTAGGGGATAGTAAAATGAAGCTGATAGACAATATAAACCAGAACATTTTCTATTTTCCTTTGTATGGAAACACATTTGAGGTTCCTCTTTCCTGCAAATAATGGCAGGGTGATTTTATTGCAGGCCATCTGCTTAGCAATGCATATCTACCTAAATATATAGTCATTTTATTGAAATAAGTTAAGAATTATCTCCTCTGTGATTTCAGTGGAACTCAAAGTATTGCCTACTTCTTACTTCTTGTACTATAGCTTCCTTTTTCCAGCTGATTTATTTTATTTTCACTGAAAGCCTATGAGTCAAATTCATTATGAGTGAAGTAACTGAATTAGATGTAAGTTTTGTCTTGTTATTTAAAAGGCTAATAAAGACTTTGTTGCATCTCTGTGCCTCAGAATACATGTTTAATGAAAGCTGGTTTTACCTTGGAAGAACAATTCCATGACAAATTGACCAATTCGCATTATACTCCAGGGAAGGATATAAAAGAGACTGGCCAGGTTAAAGTTTTTGAGAGGGTAAATTTTATTTCAAAATACAGTCAGACTTCAAATTGATCCCTCCCATGTATTTCAAAGACCTGGGAAATCAATGGGTTCTACTAATAAATTCTTTTTTTTTATCTTTGCTTTTAATGCAAGTTTCTGTGCAATTCAAAGACTAATTAATTCTCTCTCTCGCTGTTTTTATCATGCAGTGCTGCAAAAGGATGAAAGGGATTTTTTTTTTACCCATAGTTTAGTTTCTACTTCACAGGTATTAATGTATTACCTTGTGTTATGTTGATTGTTGTGCATATATTTTCTTTTCAATATACCCCATACAGTCTGCAGACTGCGCATTTGATGTCAGACTCCAGCAGCTGGGCTGTACCCAGCCTGTGCTGGCGTCAGCTCGTCTGGGACTGGAGGGTTACATCTCAACGCTGAGGGCTCTGTGCAGCCTGTCTTCCTTGATGCTCTTGTCCAACAGCTTATTCCAGCCTGTCAGCAGATAACGCTTGGGGAAGTGGAAAGGTGAGTCTGTGCTGCACCCTGACGCCAGTGTCACATGAACTGCCTGGCAGTAGCCCTGCAGGTCTCCTCTGAGCTGCTGCTGTCATGCTGATGCTGGTACAGGAATTGCCTAGCAGATGAGTGTGTTTACGCCAGCCCAGCCTGATGGTCCACCTGCTAGGTGACTCTGTGAGCCAGGTTGTGGCAGCTTGTAACACTCCCTGGATACAGCCTATTAGAGGTCTATTAGGGTGAGATGGTTAGGGGTGGATCACAGATTAGGGCACGCTTTTGGGTTTTTATTCTATTTCTTCTCTCTGCTCTTGGTGAGAAGGAAGCTGGACTAAATGAACATGGGAGCTTGCTTGGATCTATATGATCTTCTGCCATGATGATCTGTGCCAAGTGATGCCCTCCGTGCTCCTGCCTGTCTCTGGTCAGCAGCTCTGGGAGCGGGCTGGTCAGATAAGATCCTTGAGTGAGAGCTCAGGTTCCATCAAGGAAATACCTGTATTTGTCTTTAGGGCTCCGTCTCAGAATGAATGTGCGATCAAGCCCAAAAATGAGGATTTCAGTCTTTCTTATAAGGCTAAGGGGAGCACTTGATCAAGCACCCACCACCTGTATTCTGCTTCAGTATGCAGGGCTCAGGCTTATTAAACTTCTAAATAAGTTGCAGTCTGCTGTCTTCTCTTAGTTGCAACTGTAGAGTGAGTTGTAGGCTAGAGTTAGTGTGTTCCAGGGTGGGGGCTTTTTTGGTTAGCTTTTTTTTCCTTTTTACACTAGGATTTCTTATTGTCTTGGTTTGGCATCAGCACGTAGAACAGACCTTTTGTTGTGGTGAAGGAGTCAGGACAACACAATAATTTTTTACCTCCTCCTGCTTCCCCTCTTGGCACTGTAACCATCAGGTGAGGTTTTGCACGGAAGCTGTTGAAGGTATTTGTGTTCTGATTCACTGAGTAACATGCAGCAGGAAAAAGAGTCCATGATCTTTAATATTATTTTTTTGTTAGCCTTGTCCTCCACTCTGTCATCTTGAAGGTAGCGTTGCATCAGTGGTCTGCCTAAGATGTGCACAGAGGACAGCAGAGTGCACTGACTGGACTCTGGCTGATGTGCTGGCACAGCTTCCCACAGGGACTGGTGTCAGCCTGTGTCCGCACATTGTTGTGTGGCAGCAGTGGGAGGTTCGTGGAGGAGGTGAAGGTGACTGCGCTCTGGGTGCTGTGTCAGAGCCAGATCTGCTGGGACAGCGTGACCCGTGTGTAGTCACTTACGTGTGGTACCATTGTGCCTTGTCAGAGCCTCAAATGTGATAAATGAGGCCACGAAAGGAGCGAGTTCTGTAGCTGACTACAATGCATGTTTCAGCCATTCTCTTGCAATATCGTGGCATATATCTTGTATTAAACAAACAGGCTTTCATCTAACTGAGAAAGTAAATAGAGCTTATGCATAGTCTGTTGTACAGGGCCTGTCTCCCATGTCACTGTCCTGAACAACTCTTATTTCCATCTGGTACAGCACTCGTGTGGCTGTACTTGCAAGGTTATAAAAGAGCGTACAGTGTTGTTTTACGTGGCCTTGGCCGCGGCTGCTGCACGTGTTAATATTTCGTGTGCGGAAAAACAGTGTCATGTGTTAGGCAAGGATATTTATAAGGTTAAGAATGATGTTGATCGTGTCTGTTTTTCATCAAACAGTAACTGACAAACTGAATGCTATGCTAACTAACAGTAGTAGTACTGAGATGTACTGAAATGGGTGGCATGTGGGCCTGGGCAGAGAAAGCAAGTTGTTTCTGGAGGCTTTTCATAGTCAATGCACTGTTTGTATTTCCTTCTGCCCGAGTTGGGAACACACAGGTATGTATTCAGCCTGTAACCATGCCATATTGTTTGTTTTGAATCTTTTTTTTTTTTTTTGACAACTCATACAAAGCACTGAGGTGCATATTATATACAGTCGCTCTGTTTTCTGGCATTCACAGAAATAACACCGAGAGTGCTTCTTACTCAAATAAAAAAAAATGTGCTCAGGGCAAACCTTGAACAAACATTGGTTTCCTTTGGCCACAACAGCTATGCACTGAACCAATATTACTCAAGCAAAAGTACAAAAGAGAAGCTATTACTTTCCCTGTGTCAGTGAACGTGGTGTGTGGCTGCACAGGAGACCTTTTATGTCGTGTTTGGTCTGTGGTACAGCTCTTGTGGACTGTTCTGCTGGGCTCTCATCTTTTATACAAGATAGGTCTTCTAAACATAGGAATATACTGTGTTGTTGGTATTTTCTTGCAGTAACTGAACTTTCAAAGCTATGGTTTAAAAAAAAAGTCAGTATTTTTCTTATGGATGATTTTTAAAAAATTCCTGCTACTTTAAATTCAGTTCGGTTCCGCAGTTGGCTCACTGTGTGTATAATGTACTAAACAGGAGACAAGCTGTTCTTCAAGGGAAGTCAGACAAACCAGGCTAATCCCCTACCCTAGGGAAATACCTCCAAAATCCTGCTCTCAGGCTAGACAGCAGAGGGTCTGAAAAGGGAACTCTAGTGAATGTGTTGCAATATCCAGTGGCATCCTCATAAAACCCCTGTTACTCTGAGGATTTGAGTGGCAGGAGACCATTCAGTGTGACTTCTTTCACTGGAATAGGAGCTGCAGCAGTTTAAGCACACAAAGCTGAATGGGTTTTTTTGCCTCTCTGAAAGACAGGCTTAATAAAAGAGACCAATTTGCAAAGCACAGTTCTTGGAGCCCTGGTCTAGCTGCTTCTGTGTCTCCACATGGTCCATTCAAAGCATCTTAAAACCAAGTCACTTTTGTATACCTGCCAAGATTTTAGGAACCGAAGTCTGCATGTCCAGTGATCTCTTTTTCTTGGTTTGATCCTTTTTCCTTTCAGTCTAAATTTCCTTAGAGCTGAGATGCAGAGTTTAAACTGAGCCTGCAGCTGAAGCCTGAGGGTACTTAGGACTTCCTAGAATAGGACCAGAATGTCAGTACCTGGAAATATTTGAAGAACAAGGTTAAAGAAGAGCAGTGTTGGGCTGGCACAGGTGGTAAACAATTGATAAATCTATTCACTCTGTCTTGTGTTGCTTTTTGTATTTTTTTTTTTCTCTTGCTTGTTTATCTTGTTTTTTAAAGTAATAATTTGGGCAGATAAATTCTCCTGAGGTTTTTCAGGTCACCAGCCACCCAGACTGGAGAAAAAAAAAATAAATCATTGTCCTTCATTGTATTTAGGTGACTTCTGATTTCCTTGTTTCTCCCTTCTCTCTTAGAATTATTTTCTTTTACAGTCAGTGCCCTTTTGTATGATATCGATGTGGATTTTACTGGTTTAGAATACAGGAAGGAACGTAGGCCATAAATAGACGGTACGTATTCTGCTAGCACCAGGAATACTGAAATAGCTCGTCTTAAAAGACAGGGGAAGCCTAGCCAGTTGGCCAGGCGCCAGGAGATTGCAGGGTTGACAATTAGTGGGAAGCCTGAAAGGGAGATTAATGCTAGGCTGTGCTCTAAAAAAGAGCCCCAGGAGAAATTTGGCAGGGGCAAATCCTGGAAAAGCCATGTGCTGATGCCTTAGTGCAATTTTGCCTTTCTCTTTACACCTTTGTCCCCGCAAGGCCCTGGTATTCCCGTGCAGTGTGTTTGTGTTACTGAATGTTCACATAGCTTGTGCTAGCTGCCTTCTCTGCCTTTACCGAAAGTGTTCAGGAGGGACCTTTATAGATCTGTTTGAAGGAACTGTTCTTATGCCGTCAGCCCTTTCTGTGCAGCGAGTTAACTGCAAAGGCCCTGATTATTTTAGCAGAAGATGGTCTTTAGCTGAGTGACTTCCAATGCTGAATAGGCTGGCATTCATAAGACTGGGCTATCCAGAGCATCCTGGTTTGTCTGGAATTTTTTTTCCCTGCCATTAGTAGTACTTTTGTGTTTCTCCTGCTGCAAGAGCAGAATTGTCCATACCTGCCACTCCAGCATGTTCAGGCTGTAGCCATAAGCTACAGCTGTTCTTTGGTGAAGTGACAAGGATGTCACTGCCCATCCAAAGACGGTTAATTCAATAATAGTTTGTAGCTTGTACATGGCACTTCTGACACTGCTCACGGAGTTTTCCCGACCTTTCGTATGGACAACCTGAACTGCTGTGGTTTTCCTGAAGATCGAACAGCAGAATGGGAACAGAGTTAGGCCTCTGTAGTGTCTGAACGCTGTGGTGGTGTACAGCAAACAAGTGGCTTCCAAAAGCCCTGCTCTGCTAGACTGCCGTCCATCATGAAATGCAGTTGAGTTTCATGTATCAAGTTTCTGGTTACTTAAAATACTCTTAAAATTGTGATGTGAAACAGGTTAAAACAGAAAACAACTATGAACCAGAATTGGACCAGCCAATCCTGCAAGAAATCAACCTTTCCCCAAATGGAAAAGGAGAATAGGTAGATAATGGAGGGTGGGTTTTGGTTTGCTTGGGGAGGAGGTGTCCTTCCACATAGATTTTTCTTCCTTGGTATCAATAAAATTAGAGGGAACATTTGGTGCTGAGTGAGGCTGGCTTGATGGGAGAATACAGAAGACTGTTCAATGGCTGCTCAGTCTCTCCCCTACTAAAGATTTCAGGATTTGGCCCATAGTTGTTGCACGCATACAGTATTTGTCAGGGTTTGACTCTGTTTAGATCCAGAGAATAACATAAGATTATGTATTATTATTTTATACTTTTTCTATCAACCATGAAAACTTTTCTTCAAACAGGAGTGAAACAAAAAGAGTAACAAGAGTTCAAAGGCATCATGGAACAAGTACGTTCTCCCTCCATTCGAGTTATAAACTGTGTCAGCCATAGGTTTTCAGCACGCACAGTAAGAAGCATCCCTGGCTCAGGGAAGTGACAAGGAGCAGTGACGGACCCTTCTGTACCCTGAGGGCGAGGAGAAGCCAGGCTCTCTGCCTCTCCCTGGGCAGAGCTGTCAGCAGCGTGGCTGCAGCACAGAGAGGTGAAGCGACTTAAAAAATCACTTACACGCGTCTCAGGGCAAGGAGCAGCTTCCCAGAGGTTGGGTCTGTCACCTCAGTCTCTCTGTAGAAGCACCCCAGTGCTTCTGTGCCACTCCAATGCCCATTTAATGAAATAGTTGCCAGCTGCCTTTTCTTTGCCCTTATGTGGTGCCTTTGGCCTCTCCTCCTCTTGCTCACTCGAGAGATCGGGGTTTAGAGGGCAGCTCCACCTGGCAGTGTCACGTGCCCTGTTCTAGTGTGGCATCTCAGGTGACTGTCTATCTTCCCTAAGCTCCAGGCATTGAGTTGCTGGTCTAATTCTCTCCCCCTCAATCTGGGGAATCTGTACGCAATGGCGGTGAGGTGTCTCCCACGTTCATCAGTGGGGTGGTGCTGCAAGCTGAGAGCAGGGGAGGTGAGCATTGCCACCACCTGTGCTATCTCAGGGCTTTTGTGCCCAGCTGACCACCCTCAGGCGCGTGGCTGCACGATTAGCAGTTGCTGATGAACTCCTGCTTTTCAAGGTTAAAGAAGAAAGGTGAAGAAGAAAAAATAATGGTGTACTGCTTTAAAGGTAAATGATTGCTTGTGTACTTAGAATACGGACTTTTTTGCCTGTGCTGCCAAACAGAGTTAAATTGGTGAAATGGTATGTGGTGTGCTGTCACTTTCTGAAGCGTATGGCTGTTATGTAAAGGCTTTAATGACTTTCTTCATCTGTCTGCTTAGGAACACCATGCGTCTGGCAAAATTTTGAGAAGGCTCAAGGCGTTAAAGAAAGCTCATCTAAATAAAGGAGGGTTAACGTGACATTGCAGTTACTTAATCCTGTATTGTCCTGCCATGTGACTGCAGGGATACTGAGGCGCAGCGTTTCTTCTGCCTGGTGCACAGATTATGCTTTCCCTGTCATCTTCCAGGATCTGTTGCTTTGTTAAACCTGCCATGAGGAGGAAACAGAAGAGCAACAAACTTTTTACAGCAGGGCTGCAAGGCACAGTGGCATTTCCAAGGCACAGTGACAAGATCACATGCTGAGGAATGAATCAAAGGCATTTCCCTACGTTCAGCTCTTGGACTGGTACCAGTATCAAGGAGAACTACGCTCTTAAGGTCAGCTATTCAAAATGAATGGGGAGCATCTGCATTTATTCAAAGTAGTTAATCAGCTGTTTGTTTGGTTATTTATCTAGCAAGTTAGTTTTCAAAGAAGCAAGCTAAAGCCTGAAAATTTGTGTCAAATGTTTGCCATGTGTCAAATGTACTGCATAGAGAGTGAGCAACTCGCTGCTTTTTTGCACAGTTTACAAATTTAATTGTAAAGCCTCTTTTACCTTGTAGATGAAGATCCTGACATATTAAATCTGTGTGTGAGAGATGGATGTAAACAGCTTCCGGTTTTATCTCTGATTTTGAACAGAACTGCAATATGCCAATATGCCAGATTTGTTTTTGAAGTAATTTCCAAACTGACCCTTGGACTTTCAGTAAGCTGCTTTTTAAACTAAGTTTGTCACAGTGTCCATTATGTGCAGGATTGCATATTCATACACAATTATTTCACTTAAACTCCTTATTGGGACATCTTCTTAAATGGGGAAGTGACTACCCTATAGACTATGACAACAGGATATGTGAATGGAGGAAGTCTTGGAAAACACCGCTATTCCAGGTGGCATCATGAGGACAGCAGAGAAGATGATGGGCACCCAGAGTGCTATGGAGGAGAAGAAGAGGGCAGGCAGCACAAGCTGACCCCGTTTGAGAAACTAATGCAGGATATGTCCCAGAATGAAAAAGTGGTGAAAGAATTAACCCTGGGAAAGAGAATTGGCTTCTATCGAGTCAGAGGAGAAATAGGAAGTGGAAATTTCTCACAAGTGAAGCTTGGAATTCATTCCCTAACCAAAGGTAGGCACTGCTGTGTGGGTCACCTGTGCGCAGAGCACCTTAGTTCTGTATGGATACAAATGGACCTCTTTGGGATGAAAGATGCTGTCTGAACCTTAAATACACATATAGTTTGTATGTATCTTTGTTGTTGTTGTTGAGTGAATCCGTAGGCAGCATCACAGATAAATGCTTCGGCTTGGATTAGGCTTTAAAGAAACCAGAAACATTTTCTCTAGATGGCAGCTATTGCAAGAAAAGTTCATCTTTGCACTTATGGAGTTAACTCATCCCATAGCTCAAACATTCCATGCCTTGAAGCATGGTGGTGTGCCTGCCCTCCTACAACTCGTCCTGTCCATCTGCCCTCTCCCCTGCCCCAGCTCCTGAACTGCAGGGCAGCCTGGCCAGGCATGCTGCTGCCTGCAGACAGACTCAGCAGGGCTTCCTTTGTTTCATCACAAGTTTTACTAGTATGGTTGTTATTTGGTCACAGTAATTTTGGTGAGAAATTCTATGCCTGCTTTACTGGCTTGTTTGCCGATGGTTCATTACTGTAAAAATCTGGAACGGGGCTGTATGTGTGGGCTGGGCAGGTTGCAGGGAAACGAGCTCTGGTACAAACAAATGAGGGTTTGTGTGGAATTGTCAATTATTTTTCTTTTTTTTAAGTACAGAAAAGCACGGTATATGCTGCTTCTAGGAAGAACTAGAAAGGCTAGGTGACTGCAACAAACACTTCAGTTACAGGTATAACTGAGAACTTGGCTTCATCTGTCCTGTTTCTTCTTCTGCCTCTGACTCTCTGACAGTAATAGAAACTGTTCATGTTTTCCCTTGGGGTGCCTAGTTTCCCCTACATCCTTGTACACTGCTCTCTTGTTTTTTTTTCTCATAGTCTTTCCAATTTGATTGACTCTCCTTCCCTCCAGCATCTTACAGGTGAGAGAACAAGATATGCCCCAAAGCCTTCATGCCGTTATTACCTGTTGTTATTTTCTCTGACCACCTCTTTCAGCACAGACTGCGGAGGGGTGAAAGCTCACATTTACCCCTCGTGTGCAGCAGTTGTTGCACTGGGAATCAAAGTGGTGAACTGATGGTATTTATTTTTTCCAAACTTAAGCCTGCCTGCACCTAAGTGTTGCTTTAACTGGGTGTGGATTCTTTTAGTTTTGCTTGTTTCAGAAAAGCATCTCTGTTCTACTTGGCCCACAGCAAGTTATTTCCTCTTCTGTTCTCTGATTATTTTTTGTCTTCCAGAGAAAACTTGTCTTGTGCTTGCTGTTGGAGGAAATGCTGCCCCTATAGTGGGAACTGGAGGAATGCTAATGAAAGGAAGATATAAATTTGATCTAGATGAACCTTTTACCTATTGCACTTACTTAGTGGACATGTTGCTTTAGCATGTGAATAGAGCCGATATTGAAAAATTTTGAACTTCGGTGAATTCAGTAAGTTTGGACAACCCAAATACCAAAACCATAATTTTTTTTTTTTTCTTGAAAATATTCTTTTTCACCAGAAAATACTCAAATTCTTTTTCTTTGGTTTGTTAGTAGCTTTCTTGGTTAAAATGTTCACTGGGCAAGGAGTTCATTTCTGGATACTAAGTTTGCAGCTGTCATGAGGAAGATCCTGATCCTGGGAGGATGAAGGATAAACATCTTCTGACTCAAGGTTGCCTGTGGGCTCATCTGTCCTCATAAAATACAGTATGTGGATAGGAGAATAGGAACATGCACATGTGTGCACACACATGCACATGTGCATGCATACACACACCCCACGACCACCCACAGAACGGATTCTGTTTTTCCCAGTAGATGCACACCGTTGTGTTGGTAATGAAGTGCTGTTCCTGCACAGTGCTAATGAGTACAAGTCTCTTTTTTTTTTTTTGCCAATTATATAAATACAAAAGGCTTCATTATTAATGCTATTTGGTTTCCTGTGGTAGGGGGAGGTATATGTGTCAGGGTGCTATTCAGCTCTTCATTAATTGCCACAGTGTTCAGTTCTAAGCATGCTCTTTCTCCTTGTATTTAAAAAGAAAACCCTGTATTTAAACCCTGTATTTAAAAAGAAAACATTTTTGTTCTTTACTAAGAGGAGCTTTTGTAACAATTAGATGTGTGTGCTGTTCTGTAGCCCCTGAGATCTGTTGCAGCAGGATATGTGGATAGCCAGATAGGAGCAGCGTCGCGGTCACAAGCCCTAGTCCTCATGGGGGACTTCAACCACCCCGACATCTGTTGGAGAGACTGCACGGCAGGGCACAGGCAGTCCAGGAG
>JAAGAY010146486.1:0-20630 GCA_011801015.1 Ardeotis arabs
TTTTTTTTTTTTTTTTTTTTTTTTTCCTTCCCCAACATAATTTTATTGTTACATACTTTGTTGAAAGAAGAGGACCACTCATCCAGGTTCACCAGTCATCCAGGTTCACCAGCAAAGAACCACCAGAGGCTCTAAGCCTGCGCGGCGTTACAGGGCACACATAACACTGCAAAGAATATCTGGTGTAGGCAGAGACCTGTACAAAGTCCGCAGTTATTACGTGACCATTTAAACTCTTTTAAATGTGGAATAAATGGAAAGACCGAGAAATCAGGCAAATTACACAGCCCCTCGGCAGCTCAGGCGAAAATGTAACTTAAAGATGCGGTAGCACTTACCCACCGAAAAACCAAAAAGTATAGACCTACTATATTTTTTTTCCTACTTCAGTAACTCAGAGGCTGAAAACGAAAGGCACACAGGTGTATCTCTGCAAACCTGGATGCACAGCACAATCTCCTTCTTTACCAGCTCAGGACCGCTCTCCGCCACGCTGTGTTCCACGTTTCAGCGAAAGAGGAGCTGAGCCTTAAAACCCGGCTGCCAACGGCACCCGCGATCCGTTACCCAACGGAGCAAGAGAACAAAACCACCGAGCAGCAGCACCACTCCGTTCTCACCGCGCCAAGCCACCAGCAAGAGGCTGCCCACACAGCAAACACCTCGCTCATTTCACCGGACCGGGCTGCCCAGCTCCGCCGTGGGGCGCCGCCGCCTCCTCCCCGCTGCCTCCGCCGCGTCCACCGCGGGGCCGGCGGAGAAGAGGAAGGGAACGGGGAGCAGTGGAGGGGAGACCCCTGTCCGGCCGGCTGCTCTGAGGGAGCCCGGGAGTGCTGCCTGGCTCTGCCCTGCCCCGCACCCGAGGCCCCGTCCCGCCTCGCCCCTCCCGGTGGCAGCTCCCGGGCAGGAGGGAACGAGGGATGGGCCAGGCGGCCCAGGGAAGTTGTGCCGCCGGGGGGAAAACCGGTAGCGGAGGCGAGAGCCGGCGCCTGCCACGCGCAGGGGGAGAGCGATGCGCGGCCGGGCGGCAGAGCCAGCGGCGGGATCCCCGGCGGGAGGGGCTGGGGCGGCCCCCAAGGGAAGGGAACGCGGGCAGCTGCCCACCTGCCCCGCACAGCCCCGCGGAGAACGCGAGCCCCTACCTGGGCTGTACGGCCGCGGGCCCGGCGGCGTCGCGCACTGTCCCCGCGCCGCACAAGCTGCCCCGGGCCGCCCGCGCCGGAGCAGGAAGCCGAGCGCAGCCCCCACCGCTGCAGAGGCAGAGGAAGGAGCGAAGGGAGCGCGCCCGCCCCCTACCGGTGGCGGACCGGGCCCGCGGCAGCACCGCCCCACAGCCGCGCCCCCGCTGCCCGCTCCAGCCCGCGCGACCCCGCCTCCCTCCCGCCGCAGGCGGAGGGGCCGGCCCGGCGAGGCAGGAGTGGGCTGCGCGCCGGTGTTGGCCCCTCTGGGCAGTTTCGGGGGCTGGCCCTTTCCCTCTGCCCGCGAGGTCTTTCTCGGCGCCCCCCCAACGCGCCCCAGGGGCCGGGGCGCTTGTGGGTCCCCCTAGGCCGCGTCCGCGGGCGCCGTGAGGAGAGGGGATACCGATCAAAACGAGCTGGCCTGGGGCTGGCGCCTCGCATAGGAAGGGCCGGACTACAGCTTTTTGGATAATCTGATGAACTAGTGGGGGATGTCCCTGCTCCTTGCAGGGGGGTTGGACTAGATGACCTTTGAAGGTCCCTTCCAACTCTAACCATTCTATGATTCTATGATTCTATGAAGGGTGGTATTAAAAAAAAAAAATCCCCTGCGTGTGTACATCCGCAGCCACGCACCCACAAGTGAGGGTGCCAGGTGTGCCCGAAAGTCGGCCCCGTGCCCCAGGGCGTGAGGGACAGGGGAACCCTTTGAAATGTTTATGCTTGGTTTCTTTTATATTTTAAACACCTTTTTTTCCTCCCACCAAACATACCAGAAGTTATCGTCTGTTAACGAACAGAAAAAGCATTTTCTGCTTTAAAAAGCAACTTTTGTAAAAAAAAATGTTTGATCAGTAGGACAGAGCTGATCAGGGCTACCACGTAGGAAGAAAAGGCAATCTCTTCCTTGTCTTTATCCTTGGCTGTGCTCTGTGGCTGCTGTTGCTTTTTCCCTTCCCCCCACCCACCTTTTTTTGGCACTGGTATTCCTCTAGCCCCACCGTGCATTGGCGTTGTCAGGGAGATCAGCTGGAAGGACACCATTTTATTGCGTGGAAGAAGATTTCTCTGTTGGTCTAACTCCCTCAGCTGAGCTATTGCTGGGGTGGGTACGGGAAGTGCTGGGGCAGCAGATGGCCAGATTCAGTCCATTCCACTATTATCAAACCACAAAATCAGTGTGGCACTTTTCTTCACAGAGAACAAAGCTGCAGCTAAAATATAGGGCATATTGCACATCATCAAAGTCAAAGGTAGACAAAAGGAAGTTTCTATGTCTTATTTTAACCACATCTGGTCAACAGATCTTTCTTTCAATGGGTTTAAAATAACATACTTTGATACTCCTTGGTGCGAGATGGATATTTGAACATCAATCAAGTAATTTCTTTAGTAAATTCTCACAGCGCGTTGAAGTTTCAGGCATACTGAAATCTGAAAATGAGCAAAGAAACTCAGTGGAAACATTGCTCAAGAGAAGAAAGTCGTTATGGCTTTTAATTCTAAATGATGATATAGTTATATCTTTGTTTGACAGTCATTTCAGTGCTCAGTATGTGACATTTCACCATGTTCTTCCCCTGATTACTTGCTAGGTGACACTATCTACGTAACAGACTAATGAGGTCAGTGTGCTAAAGGAGGCTGGCTCCTTTGATAAGCCAATGTTTGCAATAGAAACAAATGTTTTAAAAAGATAGCATAAGTAGCAGTATCAAAGTATTAAAAGAAGAAATAATATTATCTGCACAATAACCAACAGCTCAGAATACACCTGTATCAAAGTCAAAGAAAGAAGTGAGACATGAGAATGGCTGCGATTAAATCCCGCTGATTACTTACCCGGCTGAAAGGGTGGGTGCCCCGGCGCATGCGGGCTGGAGAGTCGCAGTTCCCGGGAAATGTGGTAGCTGGCACTGGAGCTGGGGTATGCCAGCCTCCACAATGCCTCAAGAAGGCTCCGAGTTCCCTCTTTTTCTAATTTGCCTTATAATTCTCCTTTTTTTCTAACTTCCTTTTTTTTTTTTTTTTTAATTTGCCTTATAATGAAATGGCTATGGCCTTTAACCAGAGGTCTTCTATAAGAAGTACAAATAATATCTATAACTGTGGGAGTTTATTTTGCTTTATTGTCTGTGATGAACTGACCATTTTTGCTTCTGTAGATTAAGAAATTTGGTATGAAACAGAATGTGTTTCATAGCCGCATGCGTTCTAATTTTTTCATCATGACGTAATGTGTTCTATATTTACAATTTTTAAATCCAAAATGCATATATTTAAAACAATAAAACAGCAGAATAGCTTTTTCTATATATATAATTACACTGTTAAACTCTAAGAAAAACATGTAACTATTTGTTTTGCAAACGTCAGAAACCAAAGTGTCTTAAGAATTCGAGTACCTGGGCCTGAACAAAGATGACCTTGTTGGCTTTACTCACATCTTTTACAAGTCTCTTTGCTTCTGCCTCTAGCATTTGACCTGAACTTACTTTCTTACTCTCATAGCTACTAATTTTTTCCAAGTGAAATTATAGCACTGCACTATGTTTATTTTTCTTATTGAAAATGAAAACATTTCCTTCATGTAATTACAGGAAAGCTAAATGTGATGCATGCCTTATTTAGCATCCCAGGGATAATGGGGATAAATGAGAACAAAGTCAAATACAGAAGCAAACCTTTTCAGGTGCTTTAGCTTTAGGCTGTTGATTCTTGCCTCTGGTCCTAGATGTCCTGCTAATCAGCCATCAGCCTTGATTCTCTGTTCTGGTATCAAAGCAATTCCTGGTGGCTTTTAAAAGTACTTTTTTTTTTCCTGTAAGCCTAAACTTCATGTTTGTACGCTATAAATTAATACTTCTGCCCTAGCAGATCTTTCCATGGCATTTTGAGTGAGCCAGCCTCGAACTGCTGGCAGAGACCCAGCTCTCCAAAACTTGGAATGTCTGTGGCGTAAAAGTTACTTTTCTCAACGCAGTAGCACAATCGTAGGAAACACTGATCTTCTCATTTGGTAGGATCAGTATTGCAGTGCTATGCTAAATAACACACAAACCCTAGGCCATCTTTTAAATATTATGCAGAGGAGAAAAAAAAAAGCCACTGAGAAGAAAGTTACTTAGCGAGTGCTGCTGCAGGCAGTTTGCCTTGAAGCAATTGGAAAATGTGATTTTCACCAAGTTCTAAGTTGCGTAACTATAAATAGAAACTGAAAGGTATAAGCACAGCATGAAGCCCACTCCGCTTTCCTCTCCCGCCTCTTCCAAACATACAAGAACATGTATGAAAAAAAATCTTCCTTAAAATGGCATTTTATTTGCTTTCTGGCTGCTGTTATCAAGTTTTATATAAACAGTATGGGTGTGTGTCTGAAAGAGAAAGTATTATTTAGGGTTTGCCCTATGATGTGGTAAGTATTTAAAATAGATAGCTCCTCATTTTTATGACTTTTCTCCCTGTTGCTATCAGAAGTTAATTTGAAAGCAGCCAAAAATATCAGCTATCTGATATGAGAAGTCTAAGTAACAATGGATAGAAAGGATGGATATGGAAGTAATAAAAAAATCGGAGTCCAGAGGATGGATTTGAACACCTCCAAACCTTTCTTGTCACTGATGCAGTGATCCTGATCAATATTTCACAGATACCTCCTTTTTCTGTAATGTCCAGGTCCAAGCATTCCCAAACTTTCAGATTTTTTTTTCATTCATTTAGGTCTATTTTTACTTCAAGTTAAATGTATGTGATTATAAAAGGAAACCTGTAAGTGAGTGGAATTCCACTGGAGTCAGTATAAAGGCAGTTGCTAAAATAATGTCACACTTTGACCACAGGGTTGCTTATTCCATTTTCCTCCCTGTGAGTGCATCTAGTATTGTTTAACTCTTATAGACTGATGATAGTAGAGACCAAAATCTTCTGTAAATTATATATGCAGGGCACGTTAGAAGAAGCTTTTTTATCTTGTTTGTTAAAGTACCTTAAGTGTTACAGGGGCTATTCTTTGCATATGATATCCTATTAATTCCTCATGAAATAGAATGTTTTTTGTGATATTAGACAATTTGGTGCCAGTGAGGACAGGATATTCTGTCATTTAGCCAAAAGAAGTGGAAGGTGGTAATTTTCTTTTGCCGTATGAGACTTATGAATATTTGTCTTAACATCTGGTACATAGGTATGAGTGCAGATGCAGTGAAATAGTGCTGGCTCGAGGTCTTACAAGCAATGTGTAATGAGCTGGAGAGCCACACGAAATCTGCACACGATCATAAAGAGCAAAATGGCAATCTTTTGCAAAACTTCCAGTCAGTGGATGTGGAGATCTTAATGGTCCCCATATATGACATTAAAGCAGTTTCCCAAAGAGCTTTACAAGTCCTAAAAATCAGCGCTACAGTTTTAGATGAGGAGCATCCAAGGAACACTTCCAACTGAGATTGTACAGATCAAGCACAAGCATCACCAGTTGGAAACTGTAGAGGCCCTGAGCCACGCAACGCTACAGATGGTGTTGTTCATGAGTTGCACTCTGAAAGGTCACAAACGCCACCCTGAACATCTTGCCTTAGCATGAGAGTTCTTCTTTTCTGCGCAGTGAAGCTCCTCCAACTACAACTCTTCCTCACAGGAAACATATAAAGCTTACTTCCAAGTTTATTAATGCTTCATTTCAGCCAGATATTGTTCCTGACCCATAAGCTCTCAACCAGCTCATACCTTTCCTAAGGTGGAGCTCCATGCATCCCTACTGCGCTCTCTGAAAAAGGACAATTCCTCCCCTCCCAGCCTGTCCTTGCTAAATCGCCTGTATCCACCGATTGCATCACTCTGCCCCATTGTGTGAGCTGTCCCACAACATGACTGTGATCCCAGTGAGATATTGTAGCTCTGCAACTGCATTCAGACCTCTAATTCTCCCTGTTCGTTCTCCATGCTGCATGCATTAATGTACAGGCACTTTGGATGGGCACTCAGTCATGCTGATTTCCCAGAAAACGTATGAGAGCATTCTAAATAATGCCGTACTGTTGGAGCTTCACTTCCTTATTGATGTGTATGTGCTTAAGTCGACCTCTATCGCCCTATTCTGTTGATTACACATCACCTTGCACCATTTCCTTACCAGACTGGTCCACCACTTCCTTACTTGTTTAGGTAAGTGACCTTGATTGTAGGCCACTGTCTCCCTCCCTTGTCATTCCCGGTTTAAAGCTCTCCTCACCACGTTGGCCAACTCTTTGGCAGAGTTGCTTTTGCCCCACTTTGTCAAGTGGATTCTGTTTCTTCCTAGCAGTTGTTGTTCCTCAGATAGGATCCTATAAACATAAAACTCAAATGTCTGTTATTGATGCCAGCTGCATGATGCCAGCTGGTGATCTGCAATATCTGTCTGCTCTTCCTCAAGCCCTTCTTTTCCCTTCTCTGGTGATTTTCAAGGAGAAAGCCTGTGAGGTCTGACTCAGCTGGTGCTACTGCTTTGCTGGACCAAGCTCCTGGCCCCTCAGCTGCTACCAGGGTGCTCAGTCCATTTCGAAGGTGCAGATCTGCAGATGGAGCAGGAGCCTTCCTCCTGTTGCTAGAAGCCACAGCCTCCAGCCTTCGTCATCGTTTCCTTCCTCCCACCTGTGTGGCAGGCAGCATGCCTGTGTACCAAGGCCTGCTTTTCAACATTCTTTCCCCTCAGAGCTGCAATCAGCAGCATGCTCTGTTTTTGGCAGCAAACTCAAATGATGAGAGGGGAATTGATGGGCAGTCTCTCTGTGTCCACCCACACCTTAGTGCTTAGTCAAGACGACAACTCCTCCTGTCTTACCAACATATAAACCACTGTTGTCATGTCTGTGCTTTTCTAGTGGAAAGGAAAGAATCCCATCTCGTGAGGGAATGCTCAGGGTGATGGCGCAAAAAGACAGGGCAGCTCAGCAAATATCTGGAGGGTAGAGCCTGTACTCAGTCAGGCCCTTAGGTGCTACTATAATAAAAAAAAACATTAAGTCCTATGTATCCAGGAACAGAAAGCAGCCTGTATAATTAAGGATTCTGCCAGTTCACACAGTTGTCACCATCATGGAATGACCGAATCCCATCCTTCTAAGCCTCAAGTGATGAGTAAGATAAAAAGCGCAGAGACATTGGTGATCACCCCATCCCTCCTGGTGTGCTTGGCTGGACCACAGAAAAGAAATGGCATCCTTAGCTGTAGACTGATAGGCACAACCCTGAGGGGTTGTAGCTCCAACCACAGAGTGTTACAGAACTGGCAACGGGGGCATCTGCCTCACTCTAAAAGTGAAAAAGAGAACTTGGACAGCAGACACACTTCGTGTGAAGCAGCTCTAAATGCAGCTGGTTTTAGGCCAAAGGGGTTTATCTAGAGACCAGACTAGGCTGCATTGTTGCCCAGCTGGTACAAGCAGCTCAGCTCTAATGAAAGGATCCCTGGCAACTGCGGAAGATCCGTGTGAACAGGCACCTGGTGACGCAGCAGAGTTTACAGCTCGCCAGCTGTGCTGTGAAAATGATCTCGTTGAGGACAAGGAGACATGGTGCTCGGAGACTAAAACACTGGAGCTGTGGCAGTTTGGACACTGAGGTTAGATGGGATTACTTTGCAGTTGTGGGGAAAAGAACCGGAACTGTGAGAACTTCTGGAATGACTTGGAAGGTGCTGGCTCCTCGATTAACTCGTATGCCCTCTGATACTGTTTACTGGCCATCTTCACACCAGTATTATGGCTTTATGGATCTCACCGCTATTGCTGAGAGTCCCAAAGTAGCACAGTGACACTCACAGTGAATTGCAATCAGACTCTGGCTTTGCCTGCAGCTCACCAACTCCTCTTTCAAAAGCTCTTCACAGTCCAGCTGGGACAGAGGTTCAGCCTTGTTGAGCAATAAAGCAAATGCAGCGGGGACTTTCTGTTCATCTGGTCACAAGCAAAGTGGTTTTCTGAACTTGGCAGCTTAGGAGGAAAAAAATATTTCACATCGGTTACTTCCTCCTACCACAGAGTTGACACAGACACTGAAACTCAGATGTCTTTGGAGGAAGCTTACCTCAATAGTCAAAGTAATATGGTATGAAAAGCAGCCAATTTTAACAACAGTCTCATTAAGCAAGACATCTTGTGAGAATTGACACCTCCTGTTTGCAGCAGGACGCTTACTGCTTACACATCAGCACTTTTATATGTTTCTTATGCTCCTGGGTTCAATGCTGTACAAGCGTAATACTGTAGATTTTCTGACAAAAGAACAGTACAGCTTTCAGTGAATTTCAAAAACATATATTCCCAGATGATGCAACTACAGATAGCTTAAATTTTAGTTCAAAGAATGACATCAGGAGAATGCTGGCTGTTTCATAATAATGTGCTGTACAAACAGCGTAGGAAAAAAAGAGCTCGTGAGGTACAGGAAGATGCAGGTTGTCAGCAATTCAAGGTGGGCACCCTCTGGTGCTGGGGTGTTTCCTACTCCACTTTTGCTGAATCTGTTCACTCAGCTTGTTAGACTTGTGCTTATGTCTCAACTAAAATACTAGTTTGTGGATTGTCCAGATGGCAAAACCACTTAGATTACACCCCCTAAAAATGCAGAAGGGCCCACCTTCATGAGGAAAGCCAACTTCTTCAAACAAGCATGAACTCCATCAAGTCCATGGCCTGTCTTTCAAGCCTGTGTCTCTGTAGGAAATTTCACAAGTTTTAAAGGATGTGTGATTATACATGTGCCTGCCTGTGTAAGTGCACAAAATGGCTTACACTTCTTAAATAACATACTAACAGCCCTTTCTAGCAACACTTCCAAAACATAGCATAAAGACAGCAATTGTGTTATTTACCATTTGTATTTGCCTGGTTTTTTTTCTTTTTCTTGGATTTTTTCCCCTTTTTATGCTAACAAAACAGCTTGTCAAAAAGAAAATCTATTTAGTACTTTAAAAAAATAATCTAGGCAAGACTCAAATTCTAGACTGCTATTACTTGCAATCAGTCTTTTATCCTGCAAACGGAAGCAGCATGAAATGAAAGGAGAGGAAAATATGGAGGAGTGGCAGTCTGTTACGCTGTTGCACAGTTAGTTTCTAGACAGGCCATATTGAAGCTGAAGTCACTTGGTGTACACATGACAGAAGTGTTACTGTAAGAGATTTGTGTTACAAAGCATCCTTTTGATGTACTTTTCTTCTTAAAATACTATATTTCTCTTAAAAATTCACTGAAGATGATTCTCCCAATACACTGGTTTAAATTATCCCTAAATCCTTTCTGTTTAGAACATGCCAAAACTGTTGCTGGTTGATCACATAAAGTCACACATAGTTTTTGTAGAATATTAGGAAGAAGACAAAAGAGACCTTTAGTGGTCCCCTAATCCATCTTCCCATCAGAACCAGAAATACATAAACTTTTCCTTACAGCCGTTGCTTTGTATTATCTCCATCTGGTGATGGAGAACCTAGTTTCCGTAAGTGATCCATACCATTACCTACCTATGCTTATGATCCTAATGTCTAACCTAAACCCGCCTTGCTGTAGAGCAAGCTCATTTCTTCCTCTTCCTACAGTGATGACAGAGAACCTTTACCTTTGCTATTAGCCCTTTCTGCGTTTGAAGAGTTTTTCTGTTTTCCCTTAGCCAACAAAACAGTCACACTTCCTCTAATCCTTGTTTTTAGATCATGTTTTCCAGACTTTCAGCCTCCTTCTCTGGATCACAATTTCTTTGAAACACGGTGCCCAAACCTCGACACAACTCTCCTATTTAAGCATTACCAACATAAAATCATCTATGGCACACAGTACTCTTACGTGATGCTTTCTTCCATTTTTGCCACAGCGATCCTGTTGACTGATGTTCAACTGTGGCTGTGTATGACCCCGACATCCTCTTCCATACAAGAAACAGGACAGACCACTGTGGATAGCGCAGCACAAAGGGATTTTGGTGTTACACAGCCGAATGCAGGTTTTTTTCTGTCACTGTTGCACCCACATTATAGCAGTTTTCTCTAAATCTTGTCTACCAAGATTGCTCCTGAAAATCTTATGAAAGGCAGAGTCCACAACCCTGCTAACATCAAGGTACATGATATCTGCTGCATTTCTCCTGCTGACATGGCCTGTTACCTTGGTGAGATCACTCAACTAAATAATTTTATTCTTCTTTACCTTGATAGGGCCTCTGATGATTACCTAAGGAAAGATATTTGGTCTTCATAGTATTTGAAGTAACATTTCTTCATTAATAGAATTTTCATTGATTTCACAGCAAAATGTGAGAATTTTTGTTGATTTCACAGCAATTAGGTGATATCTGCTCACCTAAACACAAAACACAGAATGATTGTTATTTACATATTACTATTTTTCAATTGAAATAACGAGAAAATCCTACACTTTTTGAAGTTGCTTTTGGGGGATTAGATTTTATTCTTGTAGCACTATTGCAAGCTAAGTGAGCAGAAACTGCTTACAAAAACATATACCAGGATTTCCATAGGAAATCTTCCCTTCCTGTATTTAAGACTAATCTGCTATTAATCTGTATCTCTAATCAGAGGCAGACCTCTGGTTCTATTAATTGTGCAAGGGCTGTTCTGAACTTAAGAGCATTTACGAGCATATAAGAAATGTAGCAGCAGAGTGCAGTTGCTTATCTTTTGGTCGCAGCGTGCTTCACTTAATGCAATTTCTGGAGGCCTGAATGATGGAACTGGAACTTAAATTTCAGCTAGAGGGAAAGGTTCCTAGAGTAAAACCTCAGAACCAAATGCCACTGAATGTTCAGACTGCTTTGCTCATTAATCTGATCCTACCAAACCATGTGGGAGTGCGAAAAAAAAAAAAAATCCATAAAATAGCTTTATCTACTTCCAGCAGTGAGCAATCTGGGTAGAAAATTTCTGATGAAACATTTTCTCATCAGGATGTACCATTCATTGAAATCAGGATGTTCCACAAGAGAATTTCCATTTTTGACCAATTTCCAATGGAATCCAGGCAGATTTCCAAGACAACTGAGCCTGCCAGTTTGCCTGTCTGTCTTCTCAACAGCCCTTCTGGCTGGTTCTAGGGGATCTTGGGCTTACAGACTCTTTCACTTTGGGGCTGGCAGAGTGCTGAGAGCTGGGAAAGAAGGACCCTCCAGCTTGTGGCTTCTTGGCAATTCCAGTTCCCCAGACATGCAGGGGGCGAGGCTGACAGGCTGCCCGAGAGCTGAGGCATCATGCCATGAAAAGACTCAACACTCCTTGGTTTTATTCCAGATTTTGAAATATTAAAATCTTCTACTGGAAAAAAATATCTATATTTCTTGATGCTGCTCTAATGAGTCCGTATTCCTGATCAGAGCCTAATACCGCAAGAGAGTGCATATCTATTTTTACAAGCTGTTGTATAAAATGACACAGGTATCACTGGGGCTCTGGCAGGCTGACTACACACAGATGTATAAATGAGAAAGGTCACACCTGAACATAAGACAATCTCAATTATTCCATGATTCTGTAACTGCTCTCATGGTGAATAAGACAAACGGCATACTGGGTGCTATCAGGAGGACACTGGTCAGTAGATCAGTGGGAGCTCTTTTCCCCCTTATTCAGCACTGGTGAGACTGTCCCTGGGATGCTGTGTACAGGTTAAGAGTGACCAATTGAAGAAAGATGTCAAGAACTGGATAGGATCCACAAAACAGTCAAGGGCCTGAGACACTTGACTGATAAGCCATAGCTAATCAGCTAGCTGGTTAGGCTTAGCTTATGCCATAAGCTAAAGCATATAGTATTTAACCTTGTTCACTCTGGAGAAGAGGGTTCTCCGGAGTGATCTGATAGCAGCCTACAACTGCCTGAAGGACAGTTACAAAGGCAGAAGATCCGAACTCTTCTCAGTAGTGGCAGATAGCTTGACAAGGAGTGACACCCACAAAATTGCAATTGGAAGGTTCCGCTTGGACATTAGGAATAACTTTGTCTCCGGGAGAATGGCTCAGCAGAGGAACTGCTCACCCAGAGAGACTCTGGAATCTCTGTCCTTGCATGCTTGCCAGTCCTGGCTAGAAAAAAATCTAGCTGACCTGATTTAATGTTGGCTATAGTCCTGCATTGAGGGACAGGATGGACCAGTCAACTTCCTTAAGTCCCTTCTAACCAACACTTCTGTGATTCCCTTAAAATTCTATTTTCTAAAATTCTATTTGGTTAACATTAAACACAATTGTCTAGCTGAAGCCAAGTCTTCTGGAAGTTTCCTTATTGCAAATAAACAGGGTATCAGTGTATGATGTAGTATCAAAAAATCCTGTCATGTTGTACTCATGATTTTTCCTAACCTGTTTTCCCCAAATATGTAGTACTAGTCACTATCCAATACTGAGCTAAAGGCACCATTAGATTGACCTGTCTATTAAGGAAAATACCAGTTCCGGATTCCTAAAGAGAGATATAATGCCTCTTTCCACATTTGAAGAATGTACACATTTGCTGAAGGTAATAAAAACTCTGACTGTCTTCCAGTCGACAGTCACAGCTGGTAGATACAGTAGGTTCAGATACTGCTTCTGAGGGAGCATGAGATCCTGGCGCTGTGCAACATCCATGGAAGTTTCCTGTTGATTTCAGCGGAGCAGGATTTCAAGCTGATAGTCTTAATCTGCCCACTGATGAGACTGTGTGGTCTGGTAATTTACCACTCACTTGACTAAAATTGAGAATATGGGGGAAAACCTGACTCCTTTGAAGTCATGGCAAACTTCCCATTGCCTATATTGGCCAACACCTGGTATGAGTCTGACTGTGTGAGGCACATGAAATGAAATTTTAACAAATGTGAGCAAGAGTTGCTGGCAGAGTTGTATCTAAGACCAAATTACCTTTTATATAGTGATTAAACTTTATTTCCCACTTAGTCAAACATCCAGTTATGTTATGGGATAACAACTGCTGTGCCATAGATGGAAAGCACAGAGTGGGCAGCAGATGAAAGGCTGGTGTCTGAGCCTATCTCAAAGCTCAGGCTCCTCTTTCTGTCTGTTACAGCATTCTCAGGCTAACCCACACTCATGTTTCTTGCCTTAAGGATGATCTTATTCCTTAATTTTCTTTCCAAAGTATTGGGGCCCCAATTTTACTCTCATTGACTTCAAAGTGAGCAGATTCACTCCTTCTGTGGATATATTTTCATCTATTTTATTGGAATATTTCACATTTTATGGGCTATTTTTAAATGAAATTCTGAATTTTTATTTATACAAAACCTCTGGGTGGTTTTGACTCAGTCTGAAATTTATGTATCTTTGGGCTCCTGCTACTATTTGTCTTGGCTTGCTTTGACAGTTCTCATTTCTCTGTATGTTGTAGTACTTGAGAATTCAATTGGTAACTATTCTTGCTCTTGGATAGGATTTTTCAGTCTTATAACCTAACACTTCTCCAGAAGACAAAAAAAAAAAAAGAAATATTGGATGCAAGAGCAAGAGAAGGAATTAACTTTTTCAAGACTTCTGCTTTGCTCCATTGAATACCCAACCAGTCAGAAAAACACATCTGAAAAGGCATTTTATCCAAGGAAAGTTAGGTACGGGTCACTTTGGCACAGAGCAGAGAACCCCACCCAGAGAAGTCAGAGATATCAGTATAAGTATATATTAGTTACATCTGTGCTCATCATTTCTGGCATGGGTTTCCAGGCCGATATATTCCCTCAGACTTCCTATTCATAGTTTGGTTAATACACTGCCTACATAGTTTCCAAGCTCTCTGCAATAATCTAAGAGCCTAAATCATTTTACTTGTAATGTCAATGGTTATCACATCCCAGTTGCACTGTGGTCTGGCGTTACAACTGAACTGGCATCGTGACCGCGTTGGAAAACCGGTCTGTGGCACTGCTCTGCCAGCCATGCACGCTTGTACTTCACCCGTTTTAGCAGTCAGCTGCTGGTTTTATGAATCACCTTCCAAACTATTGGTTTTTTGTCACTTGTCAAGGATTCCTGAGTGTCTGAGTGTCTGCATATCCACAAAGCCAGGACATGCAGCCACTTCTCAAGGGTGTACATTTGCTTATAGGCACACCATGAGCTCTTGGGGCCCAGAATGCAACTGGAAGTAAGACACATTTTGGATTCTGGTTTTGCAGCACATGCATTGAAGGCTCAATCTGAAAGTGTAAAACAGCTCTAATGCATGTGGCATACGTCAGGCTCCATGCACATGCAAATATGTATGAACTGTGTTAGTCTGAAAGAAGATTATAGGGGTAGAGTAGGCAGGGTTGAAAAAATGTCAATCTTTCTCTGAATTCATTGGACTCACTAGTGGAGGGAGATACTGTCCAACACATGCCAGTAGCATCACTGGGTTCAGACAACACAGATCCTTTCCTCAAGGCTGCAAGATAGTTTGAAATCAGAGGGCCAGGGTGCTCATAGCTAAGGAAGAAAACAAGAAGCTTTCTCATCTCAGCCTCATACCTTGCTAAAGAATTCATGACTGTGCATTAATTGTTCCTTCATTAAAGCCTATGGTCCCCCTCAACCTGGCTGGCCAAGATGGACGTCTACCATAGGATCAGAATGAAAATGTATGGTGTATGAGGAGACACCACTGCGACTGTCTGTGGTACGTACTTAATGACAAGAATGTTGGAAATTTTCTCAGAAGTAGAACTGTGCTTCATATAAGGACACAGTGCTGTCTTTTTATCTCACTGCTTTGGGAGCTCTCTCATGAAGAACAAAGCAAGGAACAAACCATAAATCTGTAAATCAGGTACCAACCAAACAAAAAAAATTAAGATTCATTGGTGAAAGAAGACAGACAGACAGTTAGTGCTGCAGCAGCTGCTAAAAGCTAAAAGCAATTTTGTTTTCTTCATATACAAGAAAACCACCAAACTTGCCTACAGAGCGTCCTGAGTCTGAGCAGGCTGCCCGCACGTGTGTATGGCACAGTATATTTCTGATGTACTCACTTCCATTGTGTAGATGGGCTAGTTTTGAATAAGGTGAGCAATAGTAGAAGGTCTTATCACAAACTATTGTACTTGCTGCTTCCTTCTTGCTTTTCCCTTTTGACTGCCATAGACCCGTTAGTTCAGTAGGGGTACTCACAACCACACCTATACTCAGAGATAACACTTTCTGTTGCAAGACATAGCTATTGCAACATCAATATTATTTTCCCTGTTAGCTTGTAAAGCGAACTGTGAAGCAATATCAATTCAATCCTAACCGCAGTGGCTGGAGGTATGAAAGTCCATACGGGTACAAGTTTTTCCACATTTTTTCATCAAAGTACTTCATCCGTGACGTAAAGCTTGTAAGCTGTTCTGACCCAAGTCTTGGCTGGACTGAAACCATCAGCTCTGATGATTTTTCTGATGTAAATGCAGACCTCGTGTGAGATGACTGCCTCAATTTTCACTTTAAACCACAGAGTAAAAAATAAATGAATTCACAGAATCATAGAATCATAGAATGGTTAGAGTTGGAAGGGACCTTCAAAGGTCATCTAGTCCAACCCCCGTGCAAGGAGTTCAAATGCTACTGTAACTTTAAGATCTTCAAGCTAAGGCCTTGAGAAAAGAAAGATATCAAATTAATTTTTTGAAATTGTTTCTTGAAGAAAGGAATATTCATATGGTGGTAGCAGGTTACAGCATTTAACACTGTAGCCTTGACATTTCTTATTAAATATTTAACTGCTGGCAATTGTGTACTTCACAATGTGAAATGTGATCCTGGTTTTGAGAACACAAGGTTGATACTCCTAAAATAAAGATGAGGACATGGATAAAAATAAATACTATAAAATTGTCACATGATATGTTTACTCCAGGACAAGATCTGAGACTTTTTTGATATTTACTTGAATGCATAGTTTTTCCTGTGGGGACAAAGGCCTGTAGACCCACTGGAATAAGTGCATTTAATTCACAAACTGGTTTTTTTTTTCTTCACAATTGTATGCAAAACACTCCTAGCATTTTTAAAGCAGATTGTGTTTGAAATATGATGGTCAAAATAAAGGAAACAGGTGAAAAGGTGGGGAACTTTACAAAGACAGCAACACTGTGCGCCTTTGTACCTAACCGCAGTATAATTTATTTTGCAATACTTTTACAGCTGGAAACAGCTGAGTCGTTTGCTTTTGAAAGCTAAAAGTTGGTGCTGATCTAAGTCTCTGTAGGAATTTTACCCTGACAAGTAGATGAAAAGTGGCAAATTAAGAATTATTTCTCTAATTTCTCTACTTCACAGGAGGAAGAGAATACAAAGTTTGGAATAAGAAGACCCTATTTGCACAGAAGCACCTCAGCACTTTAATTTCTCCCTTAAAATAGAGGGAGTTATTGTGGTATCCAAGATTACATTGAAAGGCAACTACAGGCAAAGAAAGACTTTTTAGCAGCACCTTTTATCCACAGTAAGTTATAAACATACCATGGAGTGTCATGAGTGTATTATGGAAAATACTGAAGTTGTCATGTATAATAGGGTATAAGATAATATGTGTTCATGGTCTGCTCTACTAGTGGTCTCCTAAGCCTTTGAAATTCCTCGATTATATTTCCTATTTTGCAGGCAAATAAACGGAATGCTCGTGAAGTAAATGGAGTTGGACCATCTTGTACCAGTGGTGTATTTGGATCCATACACGCGGTCAGAAAGTATCAAGCCACTTTCTAAATGCTCAGTACAATGCGTGATGCTGGGGTGTAGTTGAGATAACTAATTTAACACAGCAGTTTCTGTCTTTAGTTTATAGCAACATTAAGTATTCTACCTGCACCTGTAATTTCTGTGTATATGACTTGTTATGCAAAACTACTGTAACACATACAGAGTTGTGTCATCTAGAAGAGTAATACTGAGCACTATAAGACTGGATGAAATAGTGTAGAATAGCATAGTTGCAGTCAATCTGTTTTACATATTATTTTTATATTATAATATTTGTTTGTAATATTGCTTCAGGACCAAGAATAGGCTGTCCTGTATTCCTGGAAATGTACTACTATGCAAAATAATAATGAGCAGAGGTGTGCTCTGATTATCAATGGGCTGGTTGTACTTACAAGGCACTCCACTGTGTATACAATATGAAGTTCCATCAGCCCTACAACACTCTGAAGATCATAAACCTGTTCCAAAAAATGTTGATCCCTTACCGGAATTGTCCAACAAACATTCTTCAATCAATGAATAGAGATAGGCACTTGCAGTTGACTTGGCTGAATGTTTGCACTGTTATACTTGAAAGGAACAATTTTTCCTTTCTGTTCTGTATCCTTCTGTGGTTACAGAAGGGTCACTAGAAGGGGTGCTCCATTCTGCACTGCTAGAACCGAGCTGACCATTTTCTCAAGGGATGACAAATACTGGCACTGTAACCATTTCACATGTAGAGTATAAGGGGATGTCTTCTGACACCATTTTGCCTTCTTGGATACCTACAGAGAAAAAAAAAGTCCTGATCTTTCTCTTTGTTACTGCATCTTAATTGATTTGAAGAACAAACAGCACTTCAGGCAGAGCATTTCTAAAGGCTGACTCCATGTCCCTAGCAGTCAGTCACTTAGCACACAGCATCATGACTTACAACATTCACTACCTGAGGTGTGATAATAATTACTCAGAAATAGATTTGTTTATTTGCCTGAGAGGAAGCCTTTCCTCTTGAAGTCGTCTTGATAGGAATGTCAGCAAAAGCCACAGGCTTCCAAGGATGGACTGAATCTTTTTATTTTTCATTTCAGCATAAACAAACTCTGCATAATTCAATTCCTAATTTAATCGCTCATCTCAGTCATAGCTTCTTGGCTAATTACTCTGGAAAATCAATTTTATTTACTTGAATGGCTTTTAAAAGTTATTACTTCTGTGATACTGTAACTTAAGGGTAATTAGTTATTTGGGAGCTGAGGTGCCTTTGTGATGTAATGACTATCAGAAAAGTGAAATCTCCATGGCAGCACAGTTTATTTTTAGTATTGTGATTTCTACATTTACCGTAAGATAAATGCAAGCTTGGCACATCAGATTTTGAGCTTTTCAGATAGCTTATGCTAATTTATGTGATGTGTCAGGTTCATCTCTGTCAACTCTCAGTCAAAACCAGGATGTCTGTCATCGGTTTTAGTTATTGGAACATAAAATTTGATTGCATAAAGCAGAAGGGCTTCATCTGGGTGCTATTAATAGAAAACAGATTGATGGAGCTGGGGTCGTTCAAGAGAAGGAGACATGTGGTAGGACAGTGAAGTTGACAGAGGCCAAAGGTTGACCCTAGCTCTAGGGCATGACCTCAGCTAGAGACAAATGAATGGGCTTTCAGAGGCCTGCGTAGATGGAAGGAAAACTAAAAATTAATGAATAATCTGTTTTAATTTCTTTCCTCTTCCTCAGTGCAAAGATATGAAGCTTGATATATGTTTGAAAATAAAGAGAACATTAACAAAGAAGCACACTTTTATTGTCCACTGCCAGACAGAGTGGACAACAACTCACCATTTTTGGTTAGCTGCTCAGGATGAAGGAATGTGTGAGGAATTTCAGTGATGGTCTGTGTAGGGCTACTGTGGGTAATTACAAGCTTAAGAGTGCGGGTTGTGGAATACCACAGTGTCCCAACTCCACACCATGGCATGTGTGAAGGATTTCAGTAATGGTCCATGTAGGGCCACTGTGGAGGGGAGCACAATTACAAGCTGCACACAGCTGTAAGAACACGACCTTGGAGAGGGGAGCTAGGAGGGTTGTTATTGAGCAGTATATTGCTGCTATCCGGGAACCGCTGTTAGCCAGCAGGGCACGTACTTGGCAGGCCTTGTTGCATGTGCTGGCCACACGTGCATCAACACCTGGTCAGTACTCTTGCACTGAATCTGCTGAGGGTATAAACAGAGGTGGCTCAGAGTGGACGAGAGAGAAGGGACCCAGAGCACACTCTACGAACAACAGGGGACGCCCTGAAGGTGCTGCACCTACCTCCCTTCTCTGCTCTGACCCCGCTGATCATCATCCTTCTGCTCGGCGGTGTCTCCAGCTTAGTCGGGTTGGTAAGACTCTCATAAAGGGAAAACAATACGCTGGTAGTTGCTTATGCTAGGAACTGTAACTGCTTATGCTAGTAACTGCTTATGCAAGGCTATAATAGAGCAATAAATACTGTTGTGCTTTTAAATATCATATGTTGGGTGAACTTTGTGCATAGGAATCTTACAAACCGGTTACAAGGAAATAGTGGTATTATATAAAAATGCTGCTTTGTCAAGAATATTTTGAGTCCCATTATGTTAAAACATTACAGTTTCATGACTTACCAGTCCCAAAGGAAGTCCAAAGCACAGGTTACTTGTATAAAACTTCACTACCTGTCTCCTACAGAGTAAAGCCTTTCAGATGCTTTTAGTGCAACATGACAGGTGGGAAGATAGGAGCAACCATATAAGCAAATCGATAAGTGTGCAGGTGCAGAATTATTGTAGGGATTCTCCCCTGCAGCATGTTGTGGGGCCAGATGCTTAGCAGGACTCTGCATCCTCTGCCACTATAGATCTGAACAAGAAGAACTCCTTCAGACTCTCGTGCAGTCCCTTGTGACTTCATGCATGGCTGCTAGTATTAGCTGTTAAGATTATACAGCATTTTTAATGGTCGTACATTTTCAGTAACTTATTTTTAGATGCTCAGAGCCCATTATGCTTGAATTTGTTGAGAAACATGGCTAAATGAGAGAAGAATCTGACATGGAATTTCATTAGAGTTGGGAAAGCACCATTTGCTATGCTTGCCAGAGCTTGACTGCATTTTTAATCTCCAAATATTCTCAGCTCTGGAGGTGAAGCATGACTTTTTCTGTAATGCAGCAAAGCAGAATACTGCTGTGTGTGTTTAAGTTTATTGAGGGCCTTTGGAAGCCAGGGAGGTATTAAGGAGGTAGAAGATTAATCTGAACAGCAGAAGAGCAGCAGACAAAAGAAACTGAAAGGAAAGAGACTGTCATAATTAACATATACCAAACATCTTCCAGACTTATTGTAATGTTTGTGACACTTATGTTTCTAGCACAGCATCTTATTATTACTATCTGCTTTTCCAGAATCATAGAATCATAGAACGGTTAGGGTTGGAAGGGACCTTCAAAGGTCATCTAGTCCAACCCCCCTGCAAGAAGCAGGGACATGTTCAACTAGATCAGGTTGCTCAGAGCCTCATCCAACCTGGCCTTGAATGTTTCCAGGGATGGGGCATCAACCACCTCTCTGGGCAGCCTGTTCCAGTGTTCTACCACCCTCATTGCAAAAATTTTTTTCCTAATATCCAATCTAAATCTACCTCCCTCTATTTTAAAACCATTACGCCTCGTCCTATCACAACAGGCCCTACTGAACAGCCTCTCCCCATCTTTCTTGTAGGCCCCCTTGAGGTACT